>PVKA01005614.1:0-89253 GCA_004027165.1 Ctenomys sociabilis | reverse complement strand
AATCTTTGATATAATTCAGCTATAAAAAAACCTGTAAATATAATTTCATGTATGCACCTTGTACAGTACCAAAACGTTATGAAAACAGTTTGCAATGTATTAATTCATCGACTCTGTATGGTTAAGGTGTCTTGAAACTGTCTGATTGACATTTGTATTTTAATAAAATAAAAATAAATGGAAAAAAAAGAAAAAAAATATAAATATATAAATAAATAAATAAATCATACTTTTTAGTAGGGTTTCCCAGAAAAAAAAAAAAAAAAAAAGAATCTTCACCATCTTTTCTTCAGTTAAGCCCCTGGCTCCCAGGGGAACTCTGCCTTTTTATTCCAAGTGTAGCTTGGGATCTCGGAGAGTGAGGGTTGCAGGGTGAGGGACAAGGCCAGATCCCCTTCTTGGGTTGTGGGGCTGCCACAGAGGCCTATTTTGTTTTTGTGTCTGCTTGCTGAGTCGTTTTGGACTTTTATTACACCAGCCCACTGCTGCCCCTGTAGGTGTAGCAGGCACTTTTCTTGCTGTTCATGTGGCATCTAGGAGTTATAAAAAGTTTTTTTGGTATATTGTTCTCCCCCCTAGCAGTCAGGAGCCCTCTCTCCCAGTATGCAGCTTCACGCACATGTAGTGCGGCAAGGCATACTTAGTGTGGGTACGCACGTTAGCCTTTCTGTCCTTAGCTAATAAAGGGCCCTTGTCAAGGGTATTAGCTCAGCCTGGGCAGAGGCTGTGGTAAGCACGGGCTATGCCTGTCATCACCACCGTATATCCTGCCCGCTGGACTCCTTCCCATACAAAGCTACTCCTGCCTGTGAAATGTTTAACATCTGCATCTCCAACAAGGCACTCTGAGATCTCCTGAGTGTGAGAAAACTTTGTCTACAACTTCCATGAGGAGAGAGGCAATCCCAGTCCAACTGGGAGCAAAGTGGCTGGGTTGAGAATATTTACTGTCCCTCGAGTTGTGTGAGGGTTTCCAGGTGGGGTCCCCTGATAGTGAACCATCTTGGGCCGAATGCCAGTGCTGTCCTTCCAGGTTCATTAAGCTTATAACCGAATGTGGCCTTCAAGTCGTCAGCTGTTGTCCCACTGTCAGGTAAGTAGCTTCCTGTATCAGCGGGCAGTGGCCAGCAATATGTGCCTACTACAGCTTTGTAGCGTCTGTTGACGTCAGGCGTACAAGTTCTTTCACTTTGCTCTTTTGTTTCAAACTGTGTTGACTATTTGAAGGGATTTCTATTTCTGTATGAAGTTTAGAATCTGCTTGCCAATTTGCACAGAAAGTCTTGCTGGAATTTTTATCAGGGTTGTGATGAATTTATAGGTTAAATTGGGATGGCTATTGACATATTATATTTCAATAGTGGGCTTTTATATACATGATCCCATCATGTCTGGATCCTGGAGAATACTTCTGTGGATGTCGTGGTGCACACCTGTAATTCCAGCTCATGCAAGGCTGAAGCAGGCAGGTCACTGAGCTTGAGGCCAGGGTGAGCTACATAGTGAGTTAAAGGCTTGAACTACATAAAGAGTCCCCATGTCAGAAAACAGCAACAACTAAAACAAATGTTTTCTAAGCAGCGATTTCACAGTTTCAGCATACATATTTTGCACATATTTAATCAGCTTTATTTATACCTAGTACTTAATATTTTTGTTCCAATTGTAAATAGTATTTTTCAAATCATTATCTTTCCCTATAGTGTTTACAAGTCTAATTTACATGCAGGTCTCTATTCTGAACCCTTGCAAAATTTGTACACATTCCTTTTCGTAGGCTGTTTGATTTCTTTTCTCTTTATTCGGTGGAACCGGGGACTGATCTCAGGCCCTTGAACTTGCCAGGGAAGTGCTTACTCTACTGAGCCAGCTCCCTAGCCCCTTTTATTTCTTCTTTAACTTTTGAGCTTTTGAGATGTGGGTTAATTTCTAAATTTTGGAAAATTTCCAGATATCTTTTTGCCATTGATTTCTATAATTATAATAGAATGAGATAATTTTGTAATTATAAATTATACTTTCTTTAAAAAATATTGAGATATGATTTATTGTCAAAAATGTGGTCTCCCTTGAAAATGTTTCACATGCACTTGAAAAGAACATATATTGTGCTGCCACTGTATGGAACATTACATGATTTTCAGTTAGATCAAATTGATTCATAGTCTTTTAAGTCTCTTGCAACTGGACTTGGGAAGTTAGCTCAGTAGAATAAGCACTTGCCTGACAAGTACATGGTCCTGAGTTCAAGCCCCAGTCCTGCAAAAAAATGTCTTCTGCAACTTACCAATTTTGGTCTATTTCCATCAGTTATTGAAAGCAGATGCTTAAATCTTCAACTATAATTGTGCACTTTCCTATTTTCCCATAGTTCTTGTTTAATTTCTTCTATGACCCATTGATTGCTAAATAGGGTGTTGTTTAGTTTCCATGAATTTAGCGGGTTTTGCTGGTTTCTTTTGTCATTTATTTCCCGTTTCATTGCACTGTGGTCAGGTAATATGCATAGGATAATTTCTATTTTCTTGCATATACTTAGGCATGACCTCTGGACTAGTATGTGGTCTATTTTGGAAAATGACCCATGTGCAGCTGAAAAAAATGTGTATTCAGCTGTGGTTGGGTGGGACACTCTGTATATGTCCACCAAGTCCATTTATTCCAAGCTCTGGCTCAATTCTGCTACTTCTTGCTAATTTTTTGTCTGGTTGACCTATCTTTTTGAGATCAGGGGGTGTTGAGGTCTCCTGTTAACACTGTCGTCTTATTTTATTTTATTTTTTTTAGCATTAAGAATTTGGTTGTAATATGACAAAATCTGGGAAGGCGAGTGAGTCCTCAAAGCTCCCCTGGTACTGATCTGTCTCGGCAAACTACAAGCAAATACATAAGTAACGCAACATATGCTTGAGAAGGTGAGATTTTTAAAAACAAGACAACATAATTCAGGTTAACTTTGCTGAACAGTGAATAAAAGAAATTCATCTACACCTGAATAAAACATATTTAACAATTGAAAAACTTTAAGCAATCACAAAAAGTAAAAACTTTCAACAAACATGAACAGATTTGTTTTTAGGGCACACAGGTGCCCTGCAGCAGATTCCGACAGCAGCTTTACTGGTGTCTTCCACGGAGGAGTTGGTGGGCTCCGCGAGGTGGAGGACTGACAGGGCGACAGGACGGTCACACGGCGGAGCGTGCACCTGCCACGGCCCTCCAATTCCTCTGCAGAGCTGGCTTTGTGCAGAGGAGGCACACAGAGAAAGGTGATTCAGGCTACACTATTCAAGAGCTACTGTTCAGGTAACCACTGAATAATGTGTGGGAAAGCTTTGGGCTTTGTTTTTTAAGTTTTACTCCTTGTATTTAATTTTTAAATAACAAGGTCACTAAAACTCATGCACGCTGCAAAAAACCTCATGCAGTAGTTAAGGTAAACCATCCAAGCAGTTTTTATTCATTAATATTTATAAATACACACAGCAGCTTCATTAGAGATTTCCATTTTCCTCTTCAGTTTGAACGTGGAGCACTAGGAGAGCCTTTTGCATGTCAAGGTACAGGAAGCAGAGGTCATCCCTGCACTGCTACCTACATTTACCTGCTAGAAGTAAAAATTAGTTAAGTGGAAATGATTATCATATATATTTTTCTCTCTTCCTTTTGAATGTACACAATGTAACAAGAGTGACAGACCTGAAATTACAGTCACCAAACAAACCCAAGATAGTTGTTGTCCACTTTCATTGGACATTGTCTGAGAAGTGGGATGTCATCAAAGAGGAGGTGGTGGAGGCTCATTTCCTTTATTACTCTCTTTTAAATTTAGGTTTTCTAGAGCAACATCTAAAGGCATAATATCTACACAGCCCATAGCACCAAAATCTGCCATTTCTCCCCGCTCATCCTCGTCTGAGGATGAGCTCTCTTCCCGCACCAAGCTGGACAGCAGGAGCTAACACTGTCATCTTAGATATTAGGCTTTTCATGTCCATTAAGATTTGTCTTACATGGTTGAGTGCTCCTGTGTTTGGTGCATAGATATTTATGGGTGTTCCCACTTCCGCTTGAATTTTTCCCCTAACCAATATATAGTGGCCTTCTTTGTCTTGTTTGTTCCTTTTTGGTTTAAAGTTGAGACTGTCTGAGAACAGAATTGCTACTCCTGCTTTTTTTCTGAGGTGCTGGGGCATGTAGTATTGTTTTCTATCCTTTGACTTTGAGCCTATGAATGTCCTTTTGAGTTAAGTGTGTTTCTTGTATACAGCATATTGTTGGACTTTGTATCCTAATCCACTGTCTATTTCTCTTAATTGGTGAATTGAGTCCATTTACATTGATGGTTATAATTGAAATGTACTGACTTATGTTTGTCATGATATTTACCTGGTGTTGTTTACTCCTTTGTACTCTGTGTTTAATAGTCTGTCATATTTAGTGGGTTCCTTCCATTCTCATTCATGGAGTTCTGGTCATCATGGTCTCTCTCTAGAACTTCTTTCAGCAGCCTGGGAAGGGATGGCTTTGTCATCATGAAATTCTTTAGTTGTTCTTTGTCGTGGAAGTATTTCACTTCTCCACCAAACTTAAAAGAGAGTTTTGCAGGGTATAATAGTCTGGGCTGGATTTTGTTTTTGTGCAGGGCTTGAAGTCCTCTGTTCCATGCTCTCCTTGCCTTCATGGTTTGTGTAGAGAAGTTGGCTGTAATTCTGATGGGTTTTCCTTTGAATGTGATCTGCTTCTTCTCTCTAACAGCTTTCAGTATATTTATTACTTTAGTGTTGGATTTCTGGGATCTTGACATATGTCTCAGTGTGTTTGGGTTGAAGTTATTTTGTGTTCTGTATGCTTCGGTTACCTGAATGTTGGAATGGTGTTCTGTATGCTTTAGTTACTGAATGTTGGATTATTTCCTCATATTTGGGAAATTTTTCTCTGATTACTTCTCTCCGAATTCTTTTTATGTCATTTTTATTGACTCTTTCATTCTCATTGATACCAATTATTCTCACATTGTTCATCCTGGCGTCATCTTGCAGGTGATGGATTATTTTTTCCTGCATTCTCGTTGTTTTTAAGAGTTCCTTTCTTACCTTTTCACTAGCTGCACCAGAGTCTTCAAGATCTGAGACTCTGTCTTCGCTTTCACTTAAATGGTTTTGTAGGGTCGTGATTGATATTTTTAGTTCTTCTATATCTCTTTGACTCTGTTTCATGCATTCTATCTCTTTTCTGTATTGCTCATTCAAGAAATCCATCATATTTCTGATCTCCTCAATGTTTTTATCCATGTCTTCTTTAGAAGTAGTTGTTAATTCTTTTTCTGCAGTGTTTCTTCCAAGTTGGGTTTCCTCTGTATATTTCTGGACTTGTTTCTGTATTTTAGATGCTATGATTTCAAAGAATTCTTTTTGTTCAAAGAATTCTTTTTTGATTTCAGAAATTATTTCTGCTTTTAGTTCCTCATGATCTTTCTGCTGTTGTTTCTTTGCTTCAGATGCTGTTAATTCATACGTTTCAGCTAGAATAGTGCTCTCTGTACTTGTTCTGGGTGAGGATTGGTTTTTCTCCCCCAAGTTTTTGGATTTAATTCTTTATTTCAGATACTATGTATTCAGATATTTCTTTTTTTATTTGAGGAATTAATTCTCATCTGATTTCCTCTATACCTTTCTTCCATTGTTCCTTTGCTGCTGTATCTGTTAATTCATTCATTTCAGCTGAGCTAGTGTCCCCTGCCCTTGCTGGTGGACTTGAGGCCTGGGACTGCATTTTTCTCCTTGTCCTTGTCGTTTTGTATAGCACTGACCTCTGACCTTTGGTGTAGAGCTTTGGTGCAGTTAGGACCTTAGCATGTAATGAGATTCCTGTGCCAGTCTATTAATTAAGTTTGAAATTATCCAGGTATGCCTGTCCTGGATCTAACTGTTGTGTTCAGTTCCTTTTTGCTACAGCTCCTGTGGTTCCCCTCTGTTTGTTCCCTGGTCAGGCAAGCACGAATGGAACCAGGATGCAGAGCAAGTAATGGAAATTCCCACTGCCTTGGCTGGCTTTGGGGGGCGAGGATCAGGAAAATTGCTGGAGTCAGCCCTCCTGTTTCAGGCCTGGGCTTTGGTGGGTCTGCTGGGCTCCCAAAAGGATAGTGGATGATCTTATTCACCAAGTACGCTGCACTGGGTCAGCCAGCCTGTGCTGGGTCTGGGTCTAGAGGCAGTAACCCGAGAAGGCTGGGAAAGGTCCCTCCTGTGCAGCGGGCCTGGAGCCCTCACTCACAGCCCAGGCTGCGCTGGGTTTTGGGCCGTGGCGTGGGACCGGGTATCGCTGAGAAATGTCCCTCCGGCGTCGCAGGATTGGAGTTCTCACTCCAGGCTGACCTGCACTGGGTCTGGGGCTGTGGGGTGGGAATGTCTCTCTGGCACGGCGGGCCTGGAGTTCTACACTCACTGAACTTTGATGCCCAGAGAATCGGGGAAATTCCCACTCGTTCAGTGGGCTTTAAGGCAGGGGATCTGGGGAGGTGGTGATGAGTGGGTCCTGAGCTTTCAGGCCGGTCACTGGCTTGGAGGGCTTGGGGGCAGGGATCCGGGTAGCGCGTGTGGGAAGAAGCCAAAGGCTCTCCCTCAGACTCACCACGCACTCACTGGTCTGGGAAGCCTGGTGAGTCATGTAAATTCCCACTCGCTGGGACAGCTCGGGGCAGGAGAGCAGGAAGCTGCTGGAGTCAGCCGCTATCTCAGGCCGGTCTCTGGGGCTCTTCCCACAGTTCTCACTTTTTTTTTTTTTTTTTTTTTCAGAGCTGGGTATTGAACTCAGGCCCTTGCACTTGCCAGGGAAGTGCTTATTCCACTGAGCAATCTTCCTGGTTCCTCTCACAGTTTTTATGCTATGTATTTTGTCAATTGCACAGATGGGCTATTTGTAAGTTGACACTTTAGCTTGGATAAGTTTTTCCTCAAGGACTATTTTTGCTTTAAATAGTCAACCATCCTTAAAAGTCTTTAAGAGAATTTAAAAGCCTTCTATAATTACCCATGTAAGTATCATTTATAATGTTCTTCACTTCTTTGTATAGATTAAGATCTCTACCTGGTTTTAGTTTTCTTTTCCCTGAAGAACTTCTGATGTTTCTTGCATTGTAAATCTCCTTATAATGAATTTTCTCACCTTTTGTGTTTCTTAAACATCTTATAGTTTTATTTTATTGAATATAAATCGTTAAATAATTCCACCTGTCTTTTAGGTTTCACTTTGGCATCTTTTCCCTTGTTAATATAATGAATGCTTCCAAAGCAGCAGTGAGTTGAGCATCTAACAATCAAGAGGGGCAATCTGACCCCCAAAGTTAATGCACGGAGTATGAAAGAATTAACTCTGTAGGCCCAGGTTTCCCAAAACTTAAACACATGAAAGACCAATCTTCAGGGTTCGTCCCTTGATGGCTTTAGGAGATCATTTCTTGGCCTTTGGAATATTTTTCCCTGATAAGAGCATTTCTCCGTGTTTGAAGTGTTGGGCCCGCTGAATCTACCAGACAACTTCCAGGTGAATGCCTGGCTCTTCTCTGGAAGAAACCTGCCATAGCTGAGGCCAGTCATGCAGACGGGCCTACAGGGCTGACCCCAGTGCCTCAATAACACCTCTGGCCTGCTTGCTTCAGGGAGCTTCTCTGGCTGGCAGCACTTCGAATGCGCCACTGCTGGCTGAGTCACCTGTGTCCCTGTATAAGGACTGGGAAGAGGTGTCTGATATTTGGTCTTGTGTTTCCTGTGCCTTGTACCATTACTGATTTTGATCAGTGTTCTTCTTCTGCAATGAACACTAATCATAATTATGACAACTTCACTGCTATGGAGTATTCTTAGCAAATCATTGAGTCTGATGGTGTTCTTGACACAACCCTCCCAATACCTGTGGCTTAAAATGGGAAAGGTTGTGTTTCTCTCTTTTCTGGATGGGCTTGAGGGAGGGGAGAAATCTGTTCTGTATTGTCCTCAGTCAGTTGTGCTGGAGGTGTTTTCTTTTTTATTCTTTAGCACTTGTTGAGTTATAAAGATAGAAACCCAGTGAAGAGGTTGTTTTATACATCAGTGGCTTGACCTGGCACTGCATCACTTTCCATTGGCCCAAGCAAGGCATACAGCCCTCCTGAAACCACAGCACTGGTGAATAGCACTACCAGCACCCACATCATGCAGAAATTTTGTAAGTCCTGGCTCAAAACTTTTACCATTTAGACAGGTGGAAGGGAGACCAGATGGAAGGTAGCTTATACAGAAAAAGAATAGATAAATAGGAAACAATATTATTATACCTGGACATGCTTTTGGAAAGCACCAAAACCCCCCCAAATTTAGTAACTTCTGTAAAATGATTGAAGCTTCTGAAGATAAAAGTAAAATATTTGCATGCTTCAGTGATGAGGAGAGGCTTATGACTGCTTACATAAGCTGGAGCATTTCAGTCTCTAAAACAAATAAGGTGGCTCCAACATGAGGCGTGAGTTTATTAAAGGGTAAAAACAAACAGCAACAACGACAATGATTGTATCTCTGAGGAGAGAGTGAAGTGGTCAGTTGTAAGAAAATAATGGCTAGAAGTCAAAAGGTTGATGTTACCATGAATTAATCTTGTAAACATTTATTAAGTACCCGGTATCATAAGCACTAGATTAAAATGAGGAGTTACTGTAACTGGAGGATTGTAGTCCTTGGTCTTGCGAAGCTGTTTTGTAGTTTAGTGCTGATGCTGGTGAACGATGCAGTAAATGGTTGTTAGACAGAGATGGAGGCCAACAGGGTCACAACATGAACAGCTACAGAGAGGAGGAGGCTATCTTGTCCACTCACCCAACTTTCAAATCTCCTGTGTGCTTGACTTACATATTTGATGTTTATAGCTCAGGGCATTAACTGTTCTAGTCCCTGACTTACATCCAGAATGTTCTCCCCATTGGCTCCTGGACAGCTTCAGAGTGAACCTAATGAAAGTGTGTGCATGTAATTGGCAGTGTGGGCCAGGCTGGAGCTTACTAAGAAATGCCAAAGGCCTCTCCCAGCTTTTCTGCATTTCTATTACTTTTGCTAAGAGGAAGCTGAAGACAAGGTGGGCACCTGGAGAGTTTCTTGGGAGCCTCTGGGTGAGGGAGGATGGGGAACAGGTCCGTCTTGCTCTCTACAGTTAGTTCTTCCTGGGCTTGGAGTCTGGGGAGCTTCGCTATACTTCCTAAACAGAGCTTTCTTGGACCTGCTGAGGAGGCAGAAGCTCTGATGCCTAAGGACACAGTGCAGATTTGCAGTAACAAGATCCCAGGACACCCGGTCAGAGCCACACAGCTCAGTCATCCCAAGCTCTGGCTAATAATGCTCCTTGGGACCATCGTTGCTTTTCCCTAGGACAATTTTTCAGTGCCATCATCAGTGAATAGAATTCCAAAGAGAAAGGCAGGCCACAGCCAGAAGAGGCAGAGCCTGGAGAGGCTTGCAGCCTTCAGGGAATCCGGGAGGCCTTCCTTCTCCCACCAGAGAGACTCAGATGAACCCAGCGTTCTCAGAATAACTGTCCCTGTCTGAGCTCAACTATTTGTAGTTCAGTGCTTCTCAGAGTGTAGTCCTTAGACAAAAGCCATCAGTGCCATCTAGGATAGTGATGGAGAACCCTTCAGAATTTCCATGATAATAAAGAGCCTGCGGTGGCATGTGTGACAGAGGTGCACCCCCACTGCTCTGAGAGGCTTTCAGAAAGGCGTCCAAACCCTGAGTCATGGGAGCAAAACCCTGGTTGCTAGACATCAGGCCCAGAGTTTTGGCTTCAGTTTCTGACTCAGTAGATCCAGGGAGGAGCCCAAGAATTTGTGTTTCTAATAATTTCCTAGGTATCCTGGTAATTCTCATGCTGCATTGTTCTTGTTTTGTGCCTTGCCAAGCACGAGGTTGGGTTTGGGGAGAAATGAGCTGTCAGCCGTAGGGTCCAGGTGGAAATTGCTTTCTGCTTTTATTTGGCGCTGAACTTAGGTATTTCAGTTCTAGCATGTGATCTCAGTGGCCGTCTCGCAACCACAAACCACCTCTCGGTTGGTCAGATTTTATTTAATTTCAGTCTATGGAATGCTCACTTTATGCTTAGGATATTATAGAGACTGCACAGTTCTAAAGGAGGCAAACAGCTAGGCATGAACCTTAATGCATGATTTAAGAGTTACAAACAAGCTGTCCTAGAAACCAGCAAGAAAAGATCTTAACAATAGGATCAACTCTCAATTTTCACAATTGTATTAAAGACTTTCTTTCGCAGATTGGTCCTAACAATGACATAATACAATTTCATTGATTCTGTGATACAAATTTTTCATATTTTAGTATTTCTGAGATGTGGGAGCACCTTACAATGGATATGTACATTTCATATGGCTTATTCAGTTTCTTAAGAGAAGAAGAACTAACAGTCATTACTTTTTTTCCCAGCTGATGTCAGCTTAGACAGAGGGAAATAATAGCAGGGTATGCAGTGTGCTAAGCGGTAGAGACCACTTCCCTAGGTCCTCACAGCCCACCTGTGGCAGGGAAGAATGGTCTTGGCATTTTCCAGCCAAGAACAAGGGAAAGAGACCAAGCTGTGCAAGGGCACAAAGAGAGCAGGACACAGAGCTGGGACTCAAGGGCCACTTGCATTCGGGCCCCAGACCCTGTCTGCACATCTTTCTCTTACTGACCTGTTCTCTCTTCTTGGAGTATTTTCTGTCATATCTCTCCCTAATTCTTGTCTATCTAGATAAAGCTAGGTTAATACCTTTTCTATAGAGATCTCTCTAATGATCAAGTGCAGAATTATTTTTTCTCCTCTGAGAAAAACAATGTTGGGGCCAGAGACGTGCATGGCTCAGTAGAATAAGTGTTTCCCTGGCAAGCATAAGGGTTTGAGTTCAATCCCAAGTTCTACAAAAAAAAAAAAAAAAGTGGGAAAAAAGACCTTGTCACACTGGCAGAAAATGCCCATACTGTGGATGATTACTGTGGATGATTGTCAATCAACAGACCTTCCCTCAGTGCAAGTCGGTGTCTTAAAGGCAGAGGCTCTCTCTCTGGAGGTTGGTAGACGATCATTATTGCCTGCGCTGTTTAAATATGTTCTTCCTATTTGATTAAGATATAGAGAGAGCGTTATGGGCTTTAAAATGTGATTGATTGATTGATTGATTTTGTGGCCAGCTCAGCCAGCCCTGGGGGCAGCATGTGGTGCTGGGGATCAAACGGTGGTCCCTGCACTTACCTAAGCTTGCCTGAGGAGGCGCTTTGCTCCTCTGTGCTACCTTGCTGACACCAAAAATACGGTTCATTGAGCACACACTGCTAATATAGAATTAGCTCTGAGCTTTGTGTCCTTTACAAGTGCTGTGAGAAGAAATAAGACAATTAAGGTAAAACAACTGAAATAGCACATGTGTATGATAGGAACTCAATCTTTTGGTCTTAAAAATTGTTGTCACTGTTTAAATGTTGCCAGACTTACTGAGGTGTTTGCAGTGATTGTCCCTGTTCTATAAATGAGGAAGGTGATTAGTAGAAGGCAGTCAAGATTCTAGCTTGGAGAAATTTGGGGAAGCCAGAACTTGTCACTCTGGACTCTGTGCCCAGGAAGCAGTGGTATCCTAGTGATAAGGTCTGAAGGAGCTGGCACATCCGTGCCCATGGTTTCCTAGGTTTATAAACTTGAGGTTAACATATATCATTTGCTCAGTTACAGTGCTTGCCCAATATTGTGCTAAGTACACACTGCATTTGAAATAGAGGTTGATAGGTAACATCTCAGTTCCTCTGCACTGAGGCACAATTTCCCACGCTCACAGTTCGAAGGGACAATGGCTTATGTGGCTTCAGTCTATAAGGTTTCAGTCCATAGTCAGGTGGCCCGAGGAGGGGCAGCATGACAGAGGGGCGTGGCAGACAGAAGCAGCGCGGCACACGGGAGCCAGAACTTTCCAGGCCCCACCCAGGCACTCGCTCGCTCCAGCTGGCTTCACCGTCAATGTCACTTCCAGTTCGAAGCTTACCCGTGGGCAGTGAGCACTGTGCTGTGACAGACCCCAGAGCATGTCAGGCTCTTATGGGATAGTTGGATGTGAGCAATGACAGAGGATGAGAGATGAGAAGGGGGGCAGGTACGATTTTGTATTTTTCTCCTAATTTTTAACTTACTACCATTCATTTTAGCTTGCATGAAAAGAAGAAAAAATACCAGATATATGCATGTAAAATTGAACAAAGTAAAACATTTAAGCATTAACTACTACCTTAAAAAGACCAACAGAAATTAGTGGTACAAATTTGGAAAATATCTTGACTAATAAGTAGCAGACAAAGGTCTACTCTCTAGAATTTATAAAGGACTAAAATACATTAGGACCCCCACATTTAAAGACCCAGTCCAGAAATGGGCATCTGAGATGAACACACACTTAAAAGAAGAAAATAAATTTATGAAACAGTGCTCCACATGGCTAGCCATCTGTGAAATGCAAATTAAAACAACACTGAGATACCATCTCACCCCAGGAAGAATGGCCAACATGAGGAAATCAACCAGCAACAAATGCTGGAGAGAATGCGGGGAAAAGGGATCCCTTCTCCACTGCTGGTGGGAATGTAGACTGGTGCAACCATTGTGGAGATCAGAGCGGAGACTCCTTAAGAAACTAGGACTGGAAACGCTATTCAAGCCAGCTATCCCCCTACTGGGAATTTTCCTGGAGGAACTGAAAACATCATATCATAGTGATATATGTGTACCAATGTTTATAGCAGCACAATTTGTGATAGCCAAATCTTGGAAATGACCAAGATGCCTGTCACCTGAGGAATGGATGAAAAAGATATGGTATTTCTATATAATGGAGTATTACTCAGCTATGAAGAATGATAAACTTGAAGCCTTCATATTTAAGTAGATGCCACTCGAAGATAAACTCATAAGTGAAATAAACCAGACCCACATGTGTAAGCATTGTATAGTCTTCCTTGTATAAGAACGGAAAAGAAGAAATACAAATAGAAATGTATAACACAGTTAAAAGGAAAGCAAGACCTTGAGGATTAGATAAGGAAGAGCAGGCAAGCAGAAAAGCTGCGAAACATGATGGGGCAAAGGCATATGGTTATGTGCACAAGACAGGCCAGGCAGGGACCCTGAGAGTCTGCAGCGGGTTTTCGAAACTGGCAGTTAATTGGCAGGATTCTCACCCTGGCTGACTGTATACACTGATACCTGGGAACTGAGTGGCTGCACTGAAGAGAGCAATGTGTAATAGTAGGGTCATGCTCGGAGTGCTGCCATCCTGGCCTTCTAAGTATGGGCTGCTTGTCATGACATATCAATTACTGCCATACTGTCTCTCAAGTAAATGTTTGTTTAAAAAAAAGTTAATAAATGAAAACAAGAGACAAGAAAAAAAATGTCACAGGACTGTCCTGCTACAATGCTGTATGTGGTTTGATTTCTAAATTTCTCTGTAAAAATATGTCATTGTTTACTCCTATTTTTAAAATATATTTTTATTTTTAAAATTTATTTTCTTCATATTCTGTAGGGTCTTAAAGTTTAACATATCAATACTTGATGGAAAATACCTGTTCCATGTTATGCCTAAGATGTTTGATATTCAGACAGATAGTGAGGTTAAGCTCAACTGCCTATGTTGTAGGGTAATAGTAATAGGGTTATTAACCCTCCAGAAGAGAAGCTTATTGTTATTACCCTACAACATAGGCAGTTGGGTTGAACCTCACTATTTGTCTGAATATCAAACATCTAAGTTTGCAAACCAAAAATTAGAGAAAAAGGAGGGTTTCAAAGACAGCCAACATTTTGGGCCTAGCCCTTCAAGGTCAGTGAAGACTCAGGACATAGGAGGACCTGTACTGTAACATCATGGAACTCAGTAGTGCACCAAATTTTTGATCAAGGAGATTATGGGGCCACAGAAGAATGTGATCGATGATGTAGAGTGTGTCTAAAGAGAGTCACATAGAAAGAAAACATTGTCTCAGGCTTTCACAGAGAGCAAACTGGTCAAGCAATGGCTGTGACTCATCCACATGGCTGACACCAACAAAGGATCTACAACTGCAGTACAGGGTTTCACGATAAATCCTGATGGGATTTTATTGACCTTATCAGATACAAAAGTTACATTTCTTGTTATATAGGTCTTGCTTTATCTTGATGTTAACCATCCAGCAGAAAAGTATAAAAACGAAGTATAAAAATTAAAGCCATATTGATATGCTGAGCTGTAACAGGCTCAATCAACAACTTCTGACATTGCCAGTCCTACGGAAAACCCACTACTATTATGGACTACTGGACTATATTGGAATATTTTGCTGAACTCACACACCTCTAATATTTAAGTGACAATGGAATACCCTTCTCTGACAAAACTAAACAAAAAAGGGGAACATATAAATGACTATTGCATATCTGTATATTCAAAATAGTTAGGATGGATATACAGCTACATTCTCTTAATTCAATAAATAGAAATATTTGTTCTAATAGCATTTGTGGGCAAGATATCTTGTCCACATCTTGTGCTATGAATAGCCACTAAGACAACAATATGCAATGTATTAATTATTGAAACTGTCCTACTAATCGGTTTTGAAACTGTCTCATTGCTATTTGTTTCTCAATAAAATTATTTAAAATAAAAGATAAAGATGCCTGTTAAATTTGGAACGAAATATGAATCATTTAGCACATGGTATTCAGATATTTGTCTTGAATTCCAAAGTTATTTACAGAAAATTTGTCACCACATGTACCTTTACAATATAGTTAAATAAAAATAAACAGTTCCATAAAAAAGAGAAATTAGTGGTACAATCATTTTAGCTATCCTGTGTATGTGCCTTCATGTTTTTTTCTCTTCCCTTCTCCTTTCTGTTCTCTTTTCACTCATCCAGTTGTTTATGCCTTTTTCTCAGTGTCTTTCCCTTTTACCTCAGCTATTGTACCTTTCAAGTTTTATATACTTTTTCAGATTCTTAACCCGGGAGACAATGTCAGGGCTAGATGTGTGGGGCTGAAGCAATATATCAGCCACTGCTGTATTCTCACCATCTTGCTTTATCACTTTTGAAATTGTGAATCATTTCTAATGTCTTATCTATTATTTTTCTATTCTCCTTAAAATAAAAAAACAGAAGAAAAAATAAATAAGGCAGGGAGAAAAAGTGATCTGTGTGTTCACTGTAAAGTTTCAGATCTGCTCTGCCAAACTGCACGTCTTCTGGGCCTTGCTCACCTGCCTCTAGCTTTTGGTAGCCTCCTTCCTCTGTTTGTGTGTGTCAGGTGGGAGTTCCAATCAGCCATCTAGATCTGATTGATCCAATAACGGGGACTGTCGTGATTTTGGTTCCTATACCTTATAGCACCTGGTTTACTTCTCAACAATGCCTGGAATTTCCTGACCTTATATAGCTTGTAAGTTAAACTTGTCTGAATTAAAAGTAGACATTTCTCTTGATTCTGTCAAGTGGTAAACTATCACCAATGTCAGATTAAATGAGCTTCCTATGATTAAGTATATGTATGTACAGGTGGACAGATAGATGCTGGTAGATAGTAGCTATAGATAGATGGATTTCACTTACGTGGTGTGTGCATATGTGTGGGTCTATGTGTGTTGTATGAAGTACAGAGATGCAAAGTATTTTCAATATAAATAAGATTAAGAATAAGTCCAGGCTCTTGATTATCTTTAAATTTCTAACTGTGAGGCCTTGGAAAAATTATTTAATTTCTTTGAACCTTGGAATATGCATATATATGAATATATGAAATAACTGTTAGACTTTTATCTTTGCTCTCCTAGTTTTAAAGTGGTTGGATTCACATCATTAATGTAAGAATTTTCTAATTAAATGTTCAGAGAATCTCTTATTTATGTCCACTAATTAAAATTTTAAGTGAAAAAAGATTATTTTCTCTGAGCAGATGCAAAAGAGGCATTAAAATGGAGCACTTAAAATATGTTCCTTTTAAACATCAATTCATTATGAAGGTCTTAGCAAACTGGGAATGGTCGGGTGCTGTCTTAACATGATAGAGTAACTGCAAAATCTAGAGTAAGCTTTTGCTTAAAGAATACATCTTCAAAGAGTTATACAATTAAAATAAGACAAGGATGGCCTCTTTGACTTCTATAACTGATCTTTGTACCAAACATGCCAATTGATGTGACAAGACAGGACAAAAGGGGATTTAAAATTTGATAACTGAATAGAAACAGAAAAATGGCTGTTGCTCAAAGATGATGTGCTTGTTTCAGGTAAACTGGAAGGTCTTCAAATTCGTCACACACACTGTAGTCTTCTGAAAACGATATAAGGTGTGATACAGGCATAAAATAGACCACTATGTAATAAGTAAATGAACTTCTATTAATTATATGAATGCACTATTCTACACTTATCAACAGGGGTAGAATTTTAAAATGTATTGAATGAAACAAGACAAATAGAATGTCATCATGTCGAATCAAACTTCTGAAGGGTTTATTGTGCTGCACAGAGGCTACCCAAAAAGGGTGAAGGTGCAGGACCAGCCCACCATACCTGCGGGGAAGGGGGCTTTGCAATAGTGGTGTGGAGAGAAGAAGCATGAGTCCTTGCCAGTGAACCCTCCCTGGTCTACGCTAAGAGGGCAGGCAGGAAGGGAGCCGCACCCTGGAGTCGGAGAGGTGCTTTTTTCTGCTTGGGTGGGTTCCAAAGACAGAACAGGGCAATGTGGGCTCAAAGGGCGATTTTCAGTACTGGAGAAAGGAGCATGGTACTTTTTTCCTTTGTTAATTTAGCTTGTAGGTTGTGTGCTAAAATGGCCTTCACTGACCTCTCTCCTCCCTCATCTTCTGGCTTGTAACTAAATTTACATTTTACAATTCTCTCATCAAGAGCATTAAATACAGTGACAGACATTTATTTAAAGTTTCAAAACATAAATAGAAGATACAAGCATGCACGGGGAAAAGTCCATTAATGTTTTATTGGTGCTGTAACA
The DNA here is from genome assembly GCA_004027165.1 of Ctenomys sociabilis. NCBI lineage: Eukaryota > Metazoa > Chordata > Mammalia > Rodentia > Ctenomyidae > Ctenomys > Ctenomys sociabilis. The sequence goes on along the minus strand of PVKA01005614.1, from coordinate 72,198 downwards.
AATTGGTGCATAGAACAATTTTTTTATTGGCACATGTAACAAATTGTCATGAACTTAATGACTTCACACTTATTATTTCCTGGTTTGGTAGTAGGCAGCTCAAGCACAGAGCGCTGTCCTCCGGGTCCCCTGCTCAGTCCCTCCGGCTGAAGTCCTGGTGTCTGCCAGGGCTGCGCTCCTTTCTGGGTTTCCAGGAATGAGCTACTTCCAGCCTGGGGGTGAAGGCTGACTCACATTTCTCTGGGCTGTAGGGCTGAGCTTATTATTGCCTTCTCATTTTCTTGCAGCTGGATGTGCTCTTGCTTCTGGAGTTACCTGCATTGCGGCTGCTTGCAGGCCACTGCCTGAGCAGGATGGGCCAAGTCTTCTCGTGCTTAGATTCCCTGAGCCTCCACATTACGCATGTCTCTCTCACACTACTGGGGGAAAATTCTCTGCTTTGAAGGATTCAAGTGACATCTCGGTTACTTTTCTCTCATTGCTGGGACCAAATACCTGACACCCAAAATTAATGAAGGAAAGGTTTGTTCAACTCAGTTTGTGGAGGTTTCAGTCCATACTCAGCTGGGTCCAAGGCAGAGTGGCCCAGGGCAGCAGTTCACGGTGGCAGAACAGAGCAAGACAGCAACAGCACAGAGGAGGAGCAGTGGCAGAGGAGCAGCTCCAAGCCTCTTCCCCTTCCTCACACCGCAGTCAGGCTCTCCGCCCAAGGCAGGGTGTAGCACTCATACCCGTAATCCAGCACTGGGTCACGATTTAATCACACACTGTAGAAGCCCACCTCGCCATCACAGCATGAGGCTTTGGGGGGACAACTTGCACGTGGTTGGATCAGAATGCCCTGGGTTATCCAAGATGCTTTCTCTATTTTAAAATCTGTGATCTGATGTCATTTGCAAAGTCCTTTTGCCATGTGAGGAAACATATTCATAGCTTCCAGGGATTAAAGTGTGGGCATCTGGGGCCATTCCGCTTTGCTGCAAGACACCACATTCTTAATCTAAGGCTGTGGCTACCTGTGGGGAATGAAAGATTAACAAATGGTATAGAGAAAACTTCAAATCCATAATTTCCTGTTTTTGAAAAATAATCTGAAGCAAATATGGAAAAGTATATAAGTAAAGAGAAAGCCATACTGTATAGCATCATATAAAATTACTGACTCAAGACAAAATATTAAAAGAAAAAAAACTAACTTTAGAAAAAAACTTCGTGAACAACTAACTTTTTAAGAGAAATGTCGGAATAACAAGACAACACAGAGTGATATCTTCAAAGTACTAAATAAAAAATATTCCCCATTAAAGTCTATGTATATTAATAATAAATCATATGAACTGCATAATGTATCCAGTTGTTGCACTGTACTCATAAATATGTATAACTAAAATAACATAAATAATAAAATACAATGGAGTTAAAATAAAGACATTTGTCACTGAAGACTTATGCTAAATGAAAATTTTAAAGGAAACTTTCTTGAAGAAAGGAAATGCTTACACACTGAAGTTATTTTTTCTTTCCAATATTGTTTTATTTTTATTATTTATTTTTTTATATGGTAGCGAGAATCATACTCAGGATCTTGGGCTTGCCAGGAAGGCGTTATGGTGCTGAGCCATATCCCCAATTTTATTTATGTATTTTTAACAATATAATCCTTTTTTTTTTTTTTTTTTTTTTTGCAGTACTGGGGGTTGAACTCAGGACCTTGGACTTGCCAGGCGAGTGCTTATTCTACTGAGCTATCTCTTTGCTACCCCCCCAGTTATTAACAACACTCCGTTCTCTTCTGTTTTCAGATTCACTAAATCCTCTTCAGCTTTGTCTAATTTGTGTCAAATTTGTCCTTTGAAAGCTCAGTTTAGTTATCAAACTTTTTTAGTTCTAGATGTGGAATAGTTGGTAGAAAGAAAGATAAATATGTGGCTAAACTTAAGTTATTATCGACTAATAATTTCATATGTGGTAATATAACTGTACCTTTAATATATACTAGTTTAATATACCAGTGGCTGCATGTCTAACACACGTGAGTGTGTAACTTCCATAAGACTCCTGTTCTAATGAAAAGCTGAGTCCCTTCGCCTCGAGGCGAGCTCCCAGGGGATTCACCTCATAACCAGTTTGTGCTGACGAGCTCAAAGGTTGCTTGAGGCAGAGCTGTCTCACAATCCAGCCGGACCCAGCTGGCCCTGAGCCTTCAGACCACACCCTGCCCGCCTCAGTGGCCACCTGAGCCAAGAGCCCGGGGGCTGGCGAGGCCAAGCCTCCTTTGCTAGCACTGCACCAGCAACTGCAGACAGGAGACGGCAGTGCGCTACCTGGGGAAGCGTGGTGAAGTTGCTGGAATACTCATTAGGCTTTTCTAGTTTTTCTCTTTTTATGGTTTTAAGGGATCAAAGCAAAAATGCTGTCCACATTTTGAAAAGGCTTCTGAAATCTTTATTTGTAAGTGACTTTGAGCAATGTGCTTATATATTTTCCAGTAATCACAAAAGGTCTGAAGTAGGAAAAGCAATGTCACACCAGATTTGCAAAGAAAGTGAGTAAGAACATAACATAGAGGTTTGGATTTGTATAGAGAGGCTGTCAGTGTATTGTTTGGGATGGTTTTGAACTCACTATGTACCTCAGGGTGACCTAAAAGTCATAGTGACCCTCTTGAGCCTCTTGCATGCTGGGATTACGAGCATATGCCCTCATCCCGGGCCTGATGCTCTGCACTTTCATGAGCCTCATCATCTGTTAGCAGCACTCATTGTATTTCTTTATTGTATCGTGTAAAGGTACTCATGAAAGAGGACTTTCGGACCTGTTGCAGAAAATAGCAAGAAAGGTGGGATAAGCGTGCTTGAAAAGAAGGACCATATTTTTAAGGGGCCTTTTGCTGTAGCAGATTTTTTTAAAAAAATAAAGCATTCATCATATATTTTGATCAGCCTGTATGACAAAGAAATGTAAACTCAAGAAATGACAAATTGCCATAGGTCACTGTATGGGGAGATAAACGGCGGCTGCTGAGGCTGGAGAATGATCCTTGGATCTTGATGTGTAATGTTATTATTATGGACTACTGGACTATATTGGAATATTTTGCTGAATTCACTCACCATTATTTAAATAACAATGGAATACCCTTCTCTGACAAAACTAAACAAAAAAAAGGGGATACAAATGAAGGACCATTTTGTATCTGTATATTAAAAATAGTATAGGTATACAGCTACTTTCTCTTAATTCAATGAGAAGAAAGATTTGTACTAATAGTGTTTGTGGACAGGATGTCATGTCTGCATCGTGTACTATGAATAACCACTTCAAAGACAACACTATGCAATGTATTAATTATTGAAACTGTCCTACTAATCACTTTTGAAACTGTCACATTGCTATTTGTTCCTCAATAAAATTATTTAAAAAAAAAGAAAAAGCAATGTCAGTCCTCAGATTGGGCAGTGGTCACGTATTCCCCTTAGGAAGTTCTCCTGATTGTTTCTGACCGATTCAGCTCTGGGAAAAGACAGAGCGCGGTAAGCTGTTCTTTTGTCCTCCGATGCGTTGTCTCAAGGCTCCCAGGTTCCCTCGGCATCTGCTGTCCCTCTCCAGTCAGACATTCTTTTCCTTTGCACCAGTGTCTGATGTCTGTCTCCTGGGATGGTACGACCATCCTCGTCCTCTCTGGTACGGTGCTAATTTCTGCCACCTAAGGTATTTTGGTCTGCTCCTCAAAACCACTTCTTTCCCTCCTTTTAGAAAATTGTGCACTTAGGTCAGATATGAGGAGCAGAGAATCTGGTGCCTTTTCAGCACCTCTGGCCGTCAGCGCAGGAAGTCTTGTGGCCTTCCGCGGGAGTTGCCATCATTTCTATTTTATGAGGACAAGGAGATCTCTTTCCTCGATCTCACTACATTCCTTGTTTATTGTGCTGAAAGTCCATGCCAGAAGCCTGGGTATCCGTGCGCTCGTGGCTGAGAACTGCCCATGAAATATGGGCTGGGGAAGACAAGGACACCAGCAATAGCCTGGTGTTCAGAAAGGACACACATACAACGTTCAGAAATAGTCATCAATCACAGGTGTGTCCTGCAATCATGTCCTGAGGAATATGGCAGCTCACAGGAGGCAGGAGACATGGCTCTGGGGCAAGCCTCACCGGCTGCTAACCTTTCTGCCCCTTGCCTTTTCTGCCTAGCTTCCTGCATGTCCTGTATGTCTCGGATCCCTTACTGATCACTAGCCAGGGCACCCTGTGAGTAGAAAGCCTCATCCCGTTCTCCTTCGGAAACATTCTTTGGAACATATGCCACTTAATTGTATTAGGAACCGAGTACACAATGATGGCATTCTCAGAGCCATTTTGGGTCTAAATTTGGACTCAGAGTTTGACTAAATTAAGCATGAGAATAGTGATGTTCCATCAGTAGGCTAAAAAAAAGTGATGATTTTATTTATTTCTGTACCCTTAACTTTAGCCTCCTATACCAGACCTGTGAAGAAGCCTGGCCCCTGTCATAAAACAATTTTCATTTGTCCTTTGAGAAAATGTTCTTTGTAAGGTTTTCTCTATGTTTTGGCCTTTATTTCTAATTTATTTGTTTATTTTTTTGTTTTATTGAAGTACAAATATCAATGAGATGGTTTTAAGATACCTTGACAAGATGGATTTGATAAATTAATACATTGCAAACTGTTTTCATAATGTTTTGGTATCATAGAAGGTGCATACCTGTTATTATACTTATAGACATTATTATAGCAGATGTCTCTTATCAGTAAATGGAGTGTAGCTGTTTGCATATCTTATTTTTATACCTGAATTACATCAAAGATTCAATAATTAATACTTTCTACTCTAATTTATTTTTAAAAATTATTTATTTTTTTGATACATGGTCTTGCTATGCAGTTCAGATGCACAGTGCTCCTCCCGTCCCAGCGCTGGGATTGCAGGAGTGGTTTTGGGGCCGGCATGGCGTGCAGTACCAGGGATCGAACGTGGGACCTCGTGCTGGCCAGGTAGGCGCTTAGACTGCAGAGCTACCTCCCTGCCCCGGGGCCTTTATTTCTAAAGAAACAGAAGGGAGAAAATTTCCCTACAGTTTAAAAAATTTCTGGTATAAGTGAGCAAGCCTCCATGTGGAGACGACTAGGAGGGGAGCGTCTTGCTTCTGCTGCCCTCGCACATCACCAGATGACGAAGCTGCTCCGTCAGGTTAGCGTCTCACATCAGTCCTACCGCAGTGCAGCAGCTCTGAGCTCCCTTCTTCCCCCTGTTTCTCTTTATCCTTACTCAGGGGATCGCCAGCCACTATTCCTTTTCACTTTCCACTGTTTAGTCCACTTAAATATTTATTGGAAAAATAAGAACTGCTGCATGGGAACTGCTTGCCTCCCAGTGGAGGACCCTCTGACCTCAGGTATGCTCACCCAGGCAGCAAGCTGCTCCCGGCTCGGCCGTTCCCCGCCCGTCTGGAGCCCACTGCTTTACTGCCCCCAGAGACACCAAGCCTGCAGTTTTCTCTCACTCCTCTCACAGTGTCATCCTATCTGCTGGGATGTCTTCAAGTAGCTGTGGTAGCTGAGTAACAGCAAATTCTAAAGAATGTAAGAGAGAACAATAGAGATGAATAGGATGCTGACCTGTGCGTGGAGGGTGTTGTCGAAATAATTATCACAGGCCTTCCTTAGGAAATCAAAAGACTTAGGGGAATTTATCACTACTGTGCATCAGTTTTCTAGTAGGTATGACAGTGAATAAAAAGGAGGGCGAGAAGAGTCAGACGTTTATCAGGCGTGAGAGGAGGCATCACCCAGTTTACTTCTTCTTCCTCTTCCTCTTCTTCCTTGTGTTCAATACAGGTCCACTGCACAGAGCAGACTTGTAGTGATCCTCCTGGTTTCAGCCTCTCGAGTGCTGGGATTACAGGCATGCACCACCACATCCAGCCTTGATGGCCATCTCAGCGCTTCGCAGGCAGGGGTTGAACCCCAGCCAGTGTGCTGTGCCTAAGCAGATGCCTTAATCCGCTGAGCTATCTGGCCAGCCCTCGTTTGCTTCTTCAGTTCTAAAGAAAGTTCCAAAGGCAATGAGAAACCGCAGTGTGGTCCCTGAGTTCATCCTCCTCTGGCTGCCTGCCGACCCCCAGATCCAGGCTCTGCTCTTTGTGCTGTTCCTGGTGATTTACCTCCTGACCATGGGGGGGAACCTGCTGCTACTGCTGGTGGTCAGGGCTGATTCCCAGCTCCACACACCCATGTACTTCTTTCTGGGACAGTTGTCTTTCCTGGATCTCTGCCACTCCTCTGTCACTATGCCTAAGCTGTTGGAGAACCTCCTGTCTGTGAAGAAAACCATCTCTGTGGAGGGCTGCCTCACTCAGGTCTTCTTCGTATTCGCCACGGGGGGCACTGAGTCCTGCTTACTGGCTGTGATGGCCTACGACCGCTACATTGCCATCTGCTCTCCTCTGCTCTATGGCCAGGTGATGGACAGACAGCTGTGTGCAGGGCTGGTGTCGGGTGCGTGGGGCCTGGCTTTTATGGATGCATTCATCAATATCCTCGTAGCTCTCAGTTTAGACTTCTGCAATGCTCAAAGCATCCACCATTTCATCTGTGAGCTGCCCTCTCTCTATCCTCTGTCCTGTTCAGATGTATCTGCAAGTTTCACCACCCTGATGTGCTCCAGCCTCCTGCACTTCACGGGAAATTTTCTTTTGATACTGTTTTCCTATGTTCGCATTTTGCTCACCATCCTGAGCATCAGTTCCAGCGCCGGCAGGAGGAAAGCCTTCTCCACCTGCTCCTCCCACCTCACCGTGGTGCTCTTCTTTTATGGCTCAGGATTGCTCCGCTATCTCATGCCGAACTCAGGAACCACTCAAGAGTTGCTCTTCTCCCTGCAGTACAGTGTGATCACCCCCATGCTAAATCCCCTCATCTACAGCTTGCAGAACAAGGAGGTGAAGGCAGCTGTGAGGAGAATGCAGAGAAGATATCTTCAGGTCTTCAAATAGTAGACTGCAGACTCAAAACATTGAGCACATTGGCTACCACTGCAGCAAAGAGCATCTGGGTGTTATGGGGAGCACCTGGTCTCGGAATGTGCATAGTACTGTTTTTTTCTCCTTAAAAATACTTAAGAAAAAGTAGAACATTATTTTCTTGGAATGATGCCAGTTTTGTCCTTCTTAGAGGAAGATAGAAGGCTAAGACATATATCTTGTCTAGTAATTAAAAAATAGCAGTACTATAATTATTACACACGATGCAGCAGTCATTGTCACTGCCTACTTAGTCTCTACCATTCGCCAGAATGTACTGGGGCTCTCCAGCCTGGTTCCAGAGCGAGGGCTGTTCACCGCGGCGTCCCAAAGCCCTGCCGCCAGCAGAGCGGAGTGCTTGTTTCAGGAACCAACACGTACTCAGTGCCATTGTACTAGAGATTTTGCTCTTGAACAAAGATGCAGAAACACAAACGTCAGGCACTGCGTCTGCCAGCCTTGCGCAGCCTGTGCTGGTGCCGCAGTGAGGCGCTCATCTCAGGTCTGCCAGATGCTAGTCTTTCAAGGCCAGACAGATAAACATGAATTATAACAACAGTGCTTTATTAGAAATTTGTGCCACACACTGTGAGACTATTTGCATGCTTTACTCTATTTAGATATCACAATAAGTGCATTAAGTGAATGTTCTTGTATCTATTTCAAAGAGGAGACTGACTCAGAGATAAGGGATGAGATAGAATTGAGAACAAACAGACCAAACCTGTTTTCTTTATAAGCTGAATAACTGACCCTCTCCGTGATGCTGAACATGATACCCTGGACTCAATAAATCCCATTTTAAATGTTTTTGCTACTCTTGATTTATCTTATTTTTTTGTATTTAGGACAGGGTCTACAGGGTGTACAGGGTCTCACTGTGTAGATCGGATTCGTAGTGATCCTCCTATTTACAGGCTCCCAAATGTTGGGATTACAGGCACGCACCACCACGCCCAGTCTCAGAGAGCCCCGGGGATGGGGCTGGCATAGCAGGTTATTTTATTTTTTAAAGTGAATCAGAATTAGATTCTGTCATTAGCAAGCGAAGGACCTAAAGGAAATATATTGATACCTCAGTGGAATTGCAGGTATAGAAAGTTGTGATATTTGGAATTTATTGCAGTTAAACTAGTTCAAAGGAGAATACAGACAACACCTGCTACATCGGACTGTTCGTCAGATGGTTAACCGTCTGCAGCTGTGGAGGAACCCCTCGCAAGACATGCCCTGCCCTGCGGCTCTCATACACAAGAGCAGACAGTAACAGTAACGCTGCCACTCGGCGCTGTAGAAGTGAAACAGAGCCAGTGGCGAACACCCCGAAAGCAGCCGCGTTTCCATGCTTCGGATCACAAAAGGAAAGGGCTGGATTTTTGAGATTTGGTGTGAATGTGTGGCCCACATTGATTAACTTAAAAAAATTGTTATTTCTTTCTAAAGTTACACTTCAATTTTTCCTCACAAGCTCTGGATTGTCATCCTTCTGTCACTTTACATTCCTCAGGAGTAAAGAATATGTTAGAGAAAGCAAGGACATTATCTAATATCTTCAGTACTTTTTCAAACACATTCAAATAGTTCCTAATATTCTTGTATAGAAAGTATACTTTGAATGTTCAAGTGATGGGATGGGAACCAGAAAGTGTGCAAGCTAAATTCTCACCCAAGGGGCCTGGCAGCTCAAGCACAGCAGACAAACAGAGTTGTCTGCCTTGCAAATCACAGGCCCTGCTCTCAGCCCAGCTGGGTCCTGAATGCAGAAACGCAGCAGCGAGGACGAGGACGGGCAAGGCGGTGATTATGCAAACGAGGAACATTTTAATTCAGCAAGACTGATCTACCCCTGGAGAAAATTATTTGGATAAAGGCCATGCAGAAATTTTCTTGGAAATATCCCCTGATACTTCCTAGTTTTTGTTTATATTGTGTTAAAATTCGAATGCATTGGCTAGTTCCAATACATAGAGATGTTGTAGTGTCTTTTGTTTTGACCTTGTGTCCCCAGCTTGGGCAAGCTGCTTCTCAGCGCTGGTCGCTTGCTTAGATGCACTGATTAACTCACTTGTGTAAACATCCTGTCGGCTCCCTCGTGCGAGAAGCAGGATGAACAAATAGGATCCAAAATGTACGATAGATATTGTGAAGTGAGAAGAAACTGTTCAAAAGGAAAGAGAAATTGGGATGGGAAAAGGAGAATGGAAGGGAGGGAAAAAGAAAAAATTACATGACAGTTATGACACAGGGCTGGGAGATGGCTCCGTAGAATAAGCACTTCCCTGGCAAGCCCAAGGGCCTGAGTTCAATCCTGGGTTCTGCTACAAAACAAAACAAAACAAAACAAAACAAAACAAAACAAAACAAAAACCACAATCAGATAGTTATAATACTAGTTTCTCTTAGTTCTACAGGAAGGGTTTGTGTTAATATAGTTTGGGTTTTTCATGCCCATCTCTTGTATTCTGCATAACTATTTTGAAGATAATGATACTAGATGTAGTAACTATTGTTACTTTCTTATTACTTTTTTGAAATTTTGTTTTTTCCATAAAAATTTTAATGTATACAATGATTTTCATCTTAAAGAAAAGGAAATAATTAATAAACTCAAAGCCTTCATAGGTAAGTGGATGCAACTTGAAGTCATACTCATAAATGAAATAATCCAAACACACATGTGTAAATATCATAATTTCTCTCTAGTGTAAGAATTCAAAAGAAGAAATAAAAATTGAAAGGTATAAAACTCTTAAATCAAAGAGAGAATGTAAGGATTAAACAATGAAGAGAGAGAAATGAGAAAAGTCAGGAAATATGGTAGGGGCAAAACCATACATTTACATAAACAAGATTGTTAAGCAATGGTCCTAAAATTTCCATTACATTTTTGAATATAGCATTAAATGGGTAGAACACTCACCCTGACTGACTCTATATGCTGATGTCTGTGAACTAACCAACTACATCACATACAGCAATGGGTAATGCCAAAACTATGCTTGAAATACCTGTCATTTTGGTCTTCTAAATGCGTACTGCTTGTTTTTTTTTTTTTTTTTTTTTTTGTCTTTTTGAGACAGGGTCTCACTATGCAGTTCAGGCTGGCTTTAAGCTCACTTTGTATCTCAGGCTGGTCTCGAACTCACAACAATCCTCCTGACTCAGCCTCCCGAGTGCTGGGATTACAGGCATGAGTCACCACGCCCAGCTTCTGCTTCTGATGTCATACCAATTATTGCTATACTCTCTTTAAGTGCAGAAAAGGTTAAAAAAAGTAAACAAGGGACAAGAAAAACAAAATGTAGCAGAATTGTACTGCTACAATGTTGTATGTGGTTTGATTTGTAAAAATATCTGTGTATAAATGTGTAATTGTTTTTTAACATTGTATAGGAGTTTAAATTTTAGAACATCCACGGTTGTTGGAAAACAGAAGTTCCACTTTACATCAAAGGTGTGTGATATTCTGACAGATAGGGATGTTGTGCTCAACTGCCTCTGTTACAGGATAATAATAACATTAAGTTTCTCTTCTGGATGTTTAACAGACCAAAAGTTTGCAGACCAAAAAGTACAGAGATAGGTGGGCTAAAAAAGATAGCCAATAATTTTGGGGATATAAGTAAAGGACCATTTTGTAATGAAAAAAATGTATATACAAAATAGAATATATTTACACAGTTACTTTCTCTTAGTTCTATGAGAAGATGGTTGTACTAATATTGTTTGAGAAGATATCATGTCTGCATCTTGTCCTCTGAATAACTATCATGAAGACAATAATATGAAATGTATTAATTATTGTAACTGTCCTACTAACCTATTTGGAAACTGTTTCATTGCTGTTTTATCTTTGTTTCTCATTAAAGTGAATAAAAATTAAAAAATATTGGTTTAATTATTTTAAAAAAAGAAAAGGAAATAATTTTATATGCATTCTCAACAATTTTTACATATCTCATTTTTATAGTTAATGGCCAGCATTTCTGAAGTAGGTATATTTTTTCATTGAAATCAATGAGAAAACCTCTCATGTTTTGGCACTAAGGATGATATTCTATTTTTAGTGAATATATTAATCAAGAGACTTCTTTTCTAATCATTTTAAATAACAATTGGTGAGAAATTTTATCACGTGTTTTCTGCTTCTCTTGAGGGCCTGGACTCTTGGCCGCTGCTGCGTAGCACAGAAGGCAATGGCCGTGTCGGAGTGTTATGCGCGTGCACCTGCTCCCCACCCCCCGTGCATGTGCTCTGCGCTGCAGGCACGTGCTAACAGAAATGCCGTGGAACAAGCAAACGTGGGATAAAGGTGATTGAAATGGTCTTATGGTATTGTTATTTAATTTCTTAGCCACACATTGTGTTGGTACTGGTGTTCTCTTGTTGAGAATTATTGCATTCCTGAAATCATCCTACTTAAGTAGAGTATTAAAAGATAATTAACTTTTATCAAAATTTAGCTTAGAAAGTTTCTACATATGTTCATAGTAACTATATTTTATGGCATTTGTCTTCCCTGATCTTTTAGTGACTGCATAGATTGGGGTGGGAGGGAGAAGCTAGGTACGGAGAGAAAGAGACATGGGGACAGGCTTGTGGTCATATGGCCCGAGACTGAGAGTGGGGACGGTTGTAGGTGGAGACGGTTGTATAACTGTAAATATATTAAAATCACTCTGTTTTACTCTTCAAATGGGTGAGATGCATCCTGTGAATTCTATATTTTTATTAGTACATGTTTATTGCAATGAAGTTTACATTCATTATTCCTCTCCCCTCCCCACCCACCTTTCTCTCTCCATCTCTATCCCCACTATCATTATTGTTGTTATTATTATGTTTTAGTTCATTTTTACAACATTTAATGTTTACATTTATTGTGAGTGCTTGATATGAGTGCCTGGTACACCTTAAGTCTCTTTACTTCCCTGTCTCCCCACCTGCCCTCGCCTGTGGTTCCCGACTCCTTCCCATTTGCACGGGGCTTGTTTCCCTGTCTCTTTCTATCATTGTTTTATTCTTTACTTGTACTTGGCCTTACAGAAATGAGAGATGCCATATGGCATCTGAGCTCTGTGATTTATTTCACTTAACACATTTTCCAGGTGCATCCATTCTCCTACAAGTGTCTTGAGTTTGTACTCTGTAGCTGAGCAGCGTGTCATTATGAGTCGCTGCCACATTTTCCTTATCCATTCACACACTGATGGGCACGCTGGTATGTGGGTGCCGCTGCAATGCGCCTGCTGTTCTTTGGGGGAAGATATTTAAATGAGGAATAGCTGGGCCAAGCGGAATTTCCAATTTTAATCTGAGAATTCTTCATACTGATTTCCATAATAGCTGTACTAGTTTACATTCCCACCAAGAATATATGAGGATTCCTTTTCATCATAGCCATACCAGAATCTGCTATTTCTTGACAACTGCCGTTCTTTCTGGACCAGCAGAGTTTTAGTGCTGCATTAATCTTTAATGGCCAGGAAAGCTGGTATGATTTTTGGGTGTTTATACTTTTTAGTATATTATTTCACTTGCCACTTTGGAATGGGTCATTTATTTGAGGTGGTTGAATTTTTTATGTATTCCCAGATATTAATTCTCTCTCTGAGGAATAACTGGAAAAAAAAGTTTGCCTTTCTAAGTAGACTTTTCATTTTGCTGATTGCTTCCTTTGTTGCACTTTTAAAGACGCTTTTACATTTGGTAGCATCCCATGTGCTGACTTTTGGTGCTGTTGCTTACATATCTGGAGTTCTGCCTGGAAAGTCTTTGCCTGTATCTGACCTTGAATGCTGTTCTGCTTTTATCTTCAAATAGGTTTGATGCTTCTGTTTTAACGTTTGCATCTTTGATCTGTTGATTGTGGCTTAGGACATGGTGTGAGGGTCCAGCTTGGATCTTCTGCACGTAGATAACCAGTTCCGCAGCACCATTTACAGAACAGCATGTCTTTTGTGAACATTACAATGCGTCTGGGCTGTCTTTGCTTCCGCTCTTCTGTTCCACTGATACACATGTCTGCTTTTGGGCTAGCACCATGCCATTTTGTCCATTAAGTGTAATGTTGGCTGTTGGTTTGTCCTAAATGGCTTTTATCAGATTGAGATAAAGACCATGTGTCCCAATTTTCTGTAGTTTTTGTATCATGAATGAGTGCTGGACTTTGTCAAAGCTTTTGCTGCATCTATTGGGATGATGATGTGATTTTTGTCTTTGTCTCTATTGATGTGGTGTATTGTTTTTATTGTTTTGCATATTTTAAGCCATCTTTGTATTCCTGAGATGAATCCCACTTGGTCATGATGTGTAATCTTTTTGATGATTTGTTGCATTCTGTTTGCTAGTATTTTATTGTGGATTTTTGTGTCTTATGTTCATTAGGAAGACTGCCCTGCAGTTCTCTTTTTTGGTTAGGTCCTTCCCTGTTTTTGGTATCAGAGTAATACTTGCCTCCCGACTTGAGTTTGTAAGAATTGCTCCCTCTCAGTTTCACTGAAGAGTTTGAGAAGAGCTGGCACTAGGTCCTCCCTTAAGTGTCTTGTAGAATTCAGCTCTGAATCCATTAGGATCTGGGCTTTTCTTTGTTAGCAGGTTGTTTACTATATTTTTTAATTTCATTGGCTGATATTGAGTTATTTAGAATTTTTGTATCTTCTTGATTTAGCTTTGGTACTTCATATATATCTAGGAATCTGCCCCTTTCTTCTATGTTTTCCATTCTGTGAGAGTAAAGATTTTTGAAATGGGTATTGATGGTCTGTACGGATTTTACCCCTTTTGTTCCTTATTGCATGATTTTGTTTTCCTTTCCTTTTCAAAATGAGGTTGGCTAGGGGTTTATTAATTTTATTTATTCTTCTAAAGAACCAACCCTTTGACTCACTAATTCTTTGTCTGCATTGCATTAATTTCTGCTCTTATTTTTATTATTCCCTGCCTTCTTTGGGCTTTGGACCTGACTTGCTCTTCTTTTTCTAAGAATTTGAGGTTCAACATAACATTATTTATCTGGGCTCATCCCGTTTTCATGAAGTGAGAAATTATTGCTATAAATTTCCCTCCTATGACAGCTTTCATTGCATTCCAAGGTTGTATCTATATTTTTGTTAGATTGTAAATATTGTTTAATTTCTTAATTTTATCCATGAGCAATTGATTGTTCATGAGGGCATACTGTGGATCGCTGCACACTTACATACTAAATTAATTTCATATAAAATAAAGCCACAAAGGATTCCACGTAGTTGTAGTCATCGAGAGGCATGCAGCAGTCGGATGAAACAGTCTGGGGAAACTTCAGGGAAGGAAGGAGCAGCAGGGCTTGGAAGGAGAAGGGGGCACATCCGGGCAGAGAGGGACACTGACTGGAGGGCTGATCTTCGACGACCCCACATCCGGACTTATCCTCTCCAAGTGGAGGGGGCACCTCCTTGCTAGGTGCCAGAATCAGTGTCTGGGAACGGACAACAGCTCACGCTCTCACAAAAGCGCAGGGAGCCTGGGCTGCAGGTGTCTAACTATGGGGCCAAGGGTGGGCCGTCTGGGCCAGGTTGTGCTTGGGCCTATCACATTTACTTCTCACAAGCATTGAACTGCTTGCTTAGGCACTTGAGAGGAGCTCTGACTTAGGGAAGCGCGGGTAGTACTGGGGCCACACAAGCGGAATGGATTCCGGAGACTGGATGACCAGGAGGGTAAGAGTCCATGGAAACTGGGAATCCCGCAGGCGATTGTTAGGGGCGGGTGCAAGGCGCCAACGGTTCAGCCGGATTGGCTTAGACGCAGCAGGAAGAGGGCTCTGATTGGTTGTGGAGACACAAAGGGCCTCTACGTGGGCGGGGCGAGCCAGTTCTTGGGTGAGGCCCGCAGTAGCTGCCTGGGCTCCTTACAGTGCGCGGCGAGGCGCTGTCCAGGACGGCGAGGCCCGGAGGCAGCTCGGAGTCGCGGCCGCGCGCAGCCCGAAGCCGGGCCATGGCGGAGGCGGCCGGGCCCGGTGCGGCCTCCCAGGGCACCGAAGGGGGAGCCCAGCGGCCGGCGGCGGGGTGGAGGCGCGGGGCGGCGCCGTCGGTGCTGCGCGTGTCCCAGGTGCTGCTCCGGGCCCTCATGTCGCACGAGGGCCTGACCCTGAACGCGCTCCGCCGCGAGCTGGGCCACGCGGGCTACGCCCTGAGCAGGCAGCGGGGCGGCCGCGCGCTCGACGGGCCCGGGCCGCAGGGCGGCGCCTTTCTGCGGATCAGCGGCCGGCAGGCGGCGCGCTGCTTCCGGGTGTGGAGGATGGCGAAGCCGGACGGGAGGCCGGACCGCCCGCGGCCGACTGAGGCCGGCGGTGCTGCGAGGGGGAGAACGCGGAGGGCGCTGAGTCCGCCAAGGCGCCCGGCGCGCCGCCGCGCGGCCCGGAAGGCGCAGGAGAGCTGGAGGCAGCTGAGCCTGGAGGCCGCCAGGGCCAGGACCAGGCGGCGCGCACGGCCAGGGCCAAAGCCGGCGCCGGGCCTGAGTCCAGAGGCCCGAGGAGGGCCCGCTCGAAGCCCCGGGAAGAGAAGCAGCAGGAGCCCGAGAAGCCGGCCAGGCGGACCGTCCAGTGCCCCTCCGCGGACACAGCAGAGCGGCCTCGCAGCGTGCAGGGGAAGGCGCGCACCAAGACCTCCCCTGAGTCCCAAGGGCCCGCGGACACCGTGGAGAGCCCGGAGTGTGAGACGGGCTTCAGGTCCTCGGGGCGTTGATGCCTTAACCCCCGGGACTGCTGAGAAAGCCGCTCTCTGAATGAAGCTGCTGACACGACTTCCCGGGCTTGCGTGTGTTCTTGACGGGAAGGGAATGGGTGGGTGTTCAGGTGAGACCAGCCCGAGAACGCGGGAGGCCAAGAGAGGAGCGGAGCTCAGGTCCTGTTGCTGCTGTGGGACCCTGGGAGCAGAGATGCCCAGCTGAACAGGGCCAGTTAGATGTGTGACATAGCGATAGGCAGCCAGCAACTCCAGATTGAGTTTGGGGGAGGAGGGCACCCTGCCAAAAGAGTGGGCACGCTTTGGATGGCCTCTTGACCCAAAACGTTCTACTGAAATTCCTGTATGACATCATCTGTCCTTCCAGAATTGATTATAGTGATTATATAACTTGGCT
The DNA here is from genome assembly GCA_004027165.1 of Ctenomys sociabilis. Taxonomy (NCBI): domain Eukaryota; kingdom Metazoa; phylum Chordata; class Mammalia; order Rodentia; family Ctenomyidae; genus Ctenomys; species Ctenomys sociabilis. The sequence goes on along the minus strand of PVKA01005614.1, from coordinate 56,028 downwards.
CCTGATCAGTATGCTATTTTAATTTTTAAAAATGTCGTGAGTTAAATGAAGTCATTGGAAAGCTGAGTAGGTGTACAAGTCATCCCATGTTGGATGGCAGTGTGCTGTAGCGGAAACCTGCCCGAAGCTAAGCCATTATTTAGTGAGACCAATTTAGTGTCCATGTTGTGCTGCTTTGTTTAGCTGCATTATTACCAAAGCATGTGTAGATTGCTTATCTGTGAGATACTGGAATTGCACTCGGGTGATCTTACTGTCAGTGAAGTCACAGCAGGGGACTTAAACATCACAATATCTACATGACAAGACAATGGAAAGAGCTACAGGGAAAGCGCTAATTAAATTTGATAGAATGCATACCAGAAATACAGGTGATGCCGAAAGATAATAATTACTTGCTTTGTTAGCCATGCATCATTTATGAGGCACCAAAAAGTGTGTGGTGAACATTGTATTTCTTTTAGTTCTCAATGCTTAATCTGTGGAAGTAGTTTTCAAGCTATGGTCTGTAAGACACAAAAGGGCTTCCCCAGGAGGTAGGAGAGCATCTGTTTGAATCCAGCAGGGAAGCATGTGGGTAAAGTCTATTTGCCAGTCCTCCGCAGGGTATGTTTGTCTCCCCTGCACAGGTTCTAGTAAAAGAGGTGGTTTTGACTTGCACAAGATACAGGCCTGCTGTGGGCCAGTTTTGCAGTCCTGTTGTGTGGCTGGTTTTGGTCCTAGTCCTATGAAAACTCAAATGACTCTCTGTAATATAGTCCCTCGTATGGAAGGAACCATGAAGTGTTTTTTCAGCCTTCCACTGTATCCCTTAAAGAAGGACCAGTTCATTTTCTAATTACACCAAAGTCCCCTTTAAACTCCACCTTTGTAAGGCGCATCTATCTTCTTGGGCAGTCTAAACTGGGTTTAATGGTTCCTGTGGTACCGAGAATAATGCTGGACTCTTACAGGTGCGCAACGCTGCCCTTTTTGCTTCCCTATCAACCTTTTGATTTCCAAAGGAGGCTTGGAAATCTGTCTGTCTTTGTGGCCCTTTCTGGTGTGTGACGACCTGCTTGGGAGATGGACTTCCTCTAGGAACTGTAAGATTTCCTACTTATTGCTTAGTAAGCCTCTTTTCCAGATTGTTGCATGGGTGTATTTGAGAATCTGTGTAGATATTTAATGTTTTCCTAGTAGCAGTGCCCAAGGGGTATTAGCTCTGCCTTTGGAGCAGAGGTTCCTGGGGGAAGAGATTTTAGGTCAGTGACCCGTTGTGGTCTGACAACATCATACCTTGCCTTTTGTTGTCCTTCTTAGGCAAAGTTAGTTCCATAGTAAACCACACCTCTTCAGGGTCTTGGCGGGACAGTTCATTGATGTTGAAGTGCTTGCCTAGGTCTGACACGTCACTTGTTCACAAGAGTGGCTAACTTCTGGGCCTATATACATCAGAGAGATGGGAGTGTGTGTGGTACCAGTTTTAGAATAACTTCAGAGTTGTCTAAGGATATGGCCTAATACTTGGTAAACCATTTTCCTGTTAATTACAAGTAACCTTTTGTTTCTGGAATAGCTCTGACTTGATGGGGAGTCAGGCCTTCTTGTATCTTTCCTAAAGTTAACCTTTATATCTTGGAGAGACAGGTGGAGTTCTAAGACCAGGGTCATGTAAGATAACTTTCTCCTTAAGGGCCACTGTGAATACTATATTTCTGAACATAATCAGTCACAAAAGTATGAACACAAAGGATTTCATCTCATCTTTTATGCTTTAAGCAGAAATACTATGTCTGAAGAAAAGTGTCATCCAGTACTCTTTTCATTTCCAAGTTCATACTAAATACAAACTGTATTGCAACATAGATAATGTTTTTGGTTGTCAAAACATTCTCATCAAGGTTACAGCCTGGTGGAGAAGTTGGTGAAATGCTATAACAAGGTCTAGGAAGGTTGCCATGGCTCCTCTTGGGGGCTTCAGAGAATGATATAACTAGCTTTTGAATTCTGAAAGTGGAGTCCCAACCAGAAGGAGGAAAATAGGAGATCTTTGTATGTTTTGGATATTGGTCCGTTGTCTGAGGAACAGCTGACAAAATTTTCTTTCCACTTTGGGTTGTCCTTCACTCCATTGATTTGCTGTTCAAAAGATCTTTAATTGGTTGACTTTTTGATAATAGCCATTATTTCTGGAGTGAGATGGAATCTACCATTATTTTAATTTACATCCTTTGAGAGACCAGAGATGTTGCACGTTTTTTTCATGTATTTGTTTGCCATATGTACTTCACCTAAGAAATGTATATTTATTTCAGATGTACATTTTTGGATTGGGTCTTTAAATTGGGAGGGGTCTATTTTTTTCAGTTCTTTTCATGTTCTACATACTCATTTTTCATCTAAGAGACAACTGGCTAAATTTTTTTCCAACTCTAAGTTGTCTTTTCACTCTACTAGTAATTTCTTTTGCTGCTCAAAAGCTTTTTAATAGGATGAGATTCTACTTGTTGCTTCTTTATAGTATTTCCTGTGTGATTGAGGTTTTGTTCATGAAGTCTTTGCCTACACCTTTGTCTTTAAGAGTTCTATCCATTCTCTCTTAAAGTCAATTTAGTGTTTCTGTTTTTAATGTTCAGATCTTTTTTTTTCTTTTGCTGGAACCAGGGATTGAACTCAGGCTCTTGCACTTGCCAGGGAAGCACTTATTCCACTGAGCCATCTCCCTGGCCCTAATGTTTAGATCTTTGATCCATCCCTATTTTAGTACAGTGCCTGGTGAGAGACATGGGTCTAGTTTTACTCTTTGGCATATCGAATGCCAGTTTTTCCAGATTTATTTATTTATTTTTCCAGGCAGGGGCTTATGCTGCAGAGCCATCTCTCCCGCCCTCCAACACTATTAAAGAGTCCATCTTTCCTCCAGTGAATGTGATTGGTTCCTTTGTCAAACAAAAGGTGACTATGTTTGGAGTTGTTTCTGGATTTTCTAATCTGTTCTGTTGATTTTTAGGTCTGTATTTTGGGGGAGGGCAGTAGCATGCCATTTTTTTTCACAGTGACTTTGTAGTATAATTTCAAGTCAGGGATTGTGATGACCCTACTGTGCTTCATTGCCTATTCTAGGACTCTTCTATTTCTAGATAAATTTTAGGAATACATTCTCTAGTTCTATGAAATATGCTGTTGGTATTTTGATTGAAATTACATTAAATCTGTATAACAGTTTGGGGAGTATGACTCTTTTCATTATTCCTACCCACAATCAACTTTTATCTTTTTATTTTTTCTGATATCCATTCTGATATCCTTTTTCAGAGTAATGTAACTTTCTATGTATAAATCTTTTACTTCCTTTGTTAGATTGATTCCTAAGCATTGCATTTTTTATGCTATTTTGAAAGACATTATTTTCTTAATTTCCTCCTCATTGAGTTTGTTGTTTGTGTTAAGGAAGGCTATTGGTTTCTGAGTGTTGACTTTGTCTCTAGCTATGCTGCTGATAATAGTTATTAAACCTACAAGTCTTTTGGTGGAGTTTTTGGAATCTTCTATGGTGACAGGGTTTTCATAGATAGTTGAATTTAGAGTTCGTGATTGATTCATTGTCTAATGCTGAGCTTAAGGGCATTAGTGCTATACCTACCCCAGTGTGAATAGCCTGCACACAGTGTAAGGATAGAAAGAGGCTTGTTTTTTCCCTCTTCCTTGTTGCTTTGCTATAGTCTGACTGCTGTGAACTGTTCTTCTCTGATAATCCACCCTATCTGGAACTGGCTGATTTTGGACTGAAATCTCTACAGACAGTGAGCTAAGTAAACCTTTACTCTTTTAATTTTGGATGTCTGGTATTTTGTCTCAGCAATGAGAAAAAGTAACTCTTAAGATTAAAATTGAGTATCAAAAGTGAGGTCATTGTTGTTACTATACTTGACCGTGTTGTTGTTCAAGAGCCTTTGTTGGCTTATAAGAAGTGTTGAGAAAGGTTTGCAGATGCAGGGTGAAAAAGCAGAGCTGAACACATTAGGCAGTACTTTATGGGAGATTCTGGTCAGAACTCAGATGTCCAGAAAGCCAGTAAAGACCACACTCAGGAGGTATTTACTATGAAGAAGGACTGCATTGTCTGATAGACTTCATGTGATGTGTGTTATGGATTGGCAGATAGTTTGTCTGCATTTTTTGCTTGTGTCCAGAGACTTGCCTGACACTAAAATTAAGGGCAGAGGATTAATTAATATGGTAGAAGAAATTTCAAAGCAGTCTAACGTTGAAGCAGTGGCTGATGTTGGGGGCTGATGTTGGGTGTGTGGCTACTGTAGGTAGCCAGATCTGTGCTGAGAATCATGAACAAAGCACACAGTGGAATGATTTAAAACACTGTGAATTTAGCAATGAAGGAAGTTCCCATAAAACTCAGGACTACAGAGATAGAGCAGAGGAGACCTTGATTGCTAAGAATGAATAGAAATCCAAAGTCCAACAGGGAAAATATTAAATCCTGTAGCTCCATGTGCAACATCTGAGGTAGTCTGTGGCAACATGTGAACTCCAGATGGCATGGTGGCACTGTACCTAAGGTACTTCTGGGGGTTGTAGTTCTCATTGCTCCTGTTGGGCTTGCTCTGCTCCCTCCTTTTAGTTTTACTTAGACTACCCATGTTTCTGGCATCTCTAAACTTCTGGGGTCCATACTTCACACTCACATCTTTCTCAGAAGCACGGCTCCTGGCCTCCCAGGCTTTCTTCTGAAATCTGGATGGAAGCCTTCCTGACCCCACAGCCCTTCATTTCTGCATGCACCTAAAACCAGCACCATGTGGGTAATGCCAAGGTGTTCCACCAGCTGACACAGTAGCCAGGCTTCCCTTGATGAGGCAGTAGATGTTGAGTGCTTGGATCACTGAGCACTCTGAATCCAATTCTGAAGAACAAATTCTCTAGGGTACTGTCATTCTGGAACAGAATGCCCTGGGACTCTCTCCTAAAAGCAGTCTTTCACTTTTACAGTTTTGAGGCTGCAAAGAGAGAAGCCCTTCAACCACTTCTGATGCCCTCAGGCTATGTTTTCTATTCTCCAGTTCCTTCTCAGTAATCAAGATCTCCTTTGCTCTGTCTTTGCAGTTCACAGCTTTACTGGCCACCAAGCCATATGGAGTTTTGGCCAAATTCACAACATTTCAAATAATTATGTTGGGCTTTTTGCTCTTGATTCCCAAAATAAATCTGGCTGAAGCCCCAGGAGTGGCTATGCCACTGCTTCCACATTACACTGTTGTAGGGAGCAGCTGAGTCTGTAAATTGGTCACACGTGGGGTGGAGCCAAGGCAAGGCCTGTCCAAGAATGAGGAGTGGCTAAAGCAATCAAATTGCTTCAGTCCTGGGACAACACCTTATCTGAGACAATTCCAGTGATTAGTTGCTAGGAAACACTGTGTTGAATGATACCAACTTTTTCAAGTATGTAAATCAGTGCCCCTATGGTGGTTGACTAGCACCTTTCCTCCCATCAGGAGAGAGAGGTTTCATCTCTTTATTTCTTCATCCTCTCGATGTTTTCTCCTGGGAACATCAAAAACTGTGCTGATTTGCTTCAGACTGCTTTAAAATTTCTTCTCCCAGATTAATTAGTCTGCCACCCTTAATTGTAGTGCCAGGCAAAGTGAGTGGACACAAGCAAAATGCAGACAAACTTTCTGCCAAGTTATAGCACACACTGTCTGGAACCCAAAAGCCTATGTAATCATTCTTCCCAGAACCCTCCTGAGCCTGTTTTTCACTGGAAGGATTACTGCCAGCCTTTTGGTCCTTTGGGCTCTGACCGGAATCCTCCATATAGTTCAGGCTTGAATTGTCTTCCAACAATTCGATTGTAAAGGCTCTTGAGTCACATGATCAGGTAATAACAGTGACCCCACTCTTTGTACCAAATTCCATCTTAGTTTCTTTTCTGATTGCTGAGACTAAATATTTGCCATGCAAGGTTAAAAGGGGGAAGGTTCATTTAACTAAATTTTCATTCCAAAATTGGCTGTTTCCAAGACTGGGTAGCACATGGCAGAGCAACAGTTCTTGGCAACAGAAGATAGCCAAAGCAATGAGAGGTTCCTTATATTGTAAGCAGGCTACCTAGGATGGATGCAGTATTCACACCTTTCATCCCAGATTAGGCCATAAATCAATCCCAAATTCAAGAATCGGCCACCTCCAAAAAGCCCACCCCCATGACCACATGATGCTTTGGGGGGACATGACACAAATCATAGCAGAGCCTAAAGATGCTTCCAGTTATCTGTGCAGTCACCCCCTCCCAGAGCTTGCCTCTTCCCTTCCACTACTGGTGGTGCATCTCTTCTCTCATGGGTGGGAGAAGCGTGGGAGGAGGGCTGCTGCCTAACGTACCATTTGGAGGCAGGCAGGGGGACTTTATCTTATATGTAAACAGAAGAGAGGAGTTTGGAAATCCCAACACAAATGATACTATTTAACGAGAGGGAAATACTAATTATACTACTTTGATCATTACATTTTGTATACAACTATCAAATTATCGCATTGCACACCACAAATACCATATTGGATAATTATACTTCCAGTACAAATAAAAACTAAGAAAAGATTAGAGGACCTGGAAATAAACCAACAGATCTTGTTTTTATTTTTATTTTTTATTTTTATTTATTTATTTTTTTTTTTGGCAGAACCGGGGATTGAACTCAGGCCCTTGCACTTGCCAGGGAAGCGCTTATTCCACTGAGCCCTCTCCCCGGCCCTAAACCAACAGATCTATAGTTAACTAACCTGACAGGTACAGAGATAGTCTTTCAAATATGTAGTACTGGAAAAAATGAATAGTCACAATCTTAAAACCATATCAAAAAATAAATTCAAAATGAAGTAAAAGTATGAAAGTATAAAAATAAAGTATAGGAGAAATACTTTTTGGCATTGTTCAGGCAGGTAGTTGGTTTTTAAATGACAGGAGAAATACTGTCACCAGAAGTAGAAATAAGCAAATGTGACTAAGCTAAAAATTTTCAGCACAGTGAAGTAGAAGTGAACAGAATGAAATGGCAGCCTGCAGAACAGGGGAACTTACCTGTAAGCTGTATATCTAATAAAGGATTAATATCTGAAATGTATAAAGAAAATAGCAACAGAACATATAATGAAATTGACAAATGGACAAAAGGCCTAGATAGTTCTTAAAATAAAAATACACATGGCTAACAGATTTATGCAAAATTGTTCAACATCACTGATCATAAGAAAAATACAAATCAAAATCAGAATAATATTTCAGATATCTTAGGACATAATGAAAAAGTCAAAATAATACTTGTTGATGAGGATACAGAGAGAAACTTCTGCACTTTGGGTGAGAATGTAAGTTGTTATAGTCGTTATGGAAAACATTACAGTGTTTTCTTAAAAACTAAACAATAAAGAGTAAAATTGTAGTCTGGGGTTTTGCAATACAGGCCACACAGTTTATAGAATTATTTTATAATATCTACACAAAGAGTCATACAAAAAGAGTGAAAGAAGCCTGTCCAACACTAACAACCCAAGCGTCTGACTGAGCGGCCGGATCCCATGGTAATGTCCTGCATGAGCCCCGCTGAAGGCTGAGAGCCCATCACAACGTCTTATGCAGGCCTATGTCTTGGACATGAACTGGGAAGGTCCAAAGCTCAACGGTGAAATCTGTGACAGCAGCATGAAGGGTCTGTGCTAGCAGACCAAGACAGCTGCACTGGGGCCAGGAAACACACTCAGAGAACCCTAGCTCCCAAAGGTACCATAGTCACCCTCGGCATCAGTGAGGTCCTGAGCTCCTGCCAGAAAAGCCAGCACAAGTTTCTCCAGGAGACTGAGCAGTGCACCATCTTCTCTTTCAGAGCCAGGAAGCAATGCTCAAAGCAAGGGCCAGCGCTCCCCCAAAGTGAACCATAGACATGCTTAGCAACAACAAGGTCCCAGGCTCCTTCAATAATGAGAGGGGAAGCCAACATGACAAGGTCCTCTAAGAGAACAAACAGCAGCTAAAGGAAAATCCGCAGCTCCCAACTTTAAAATTCCTGTGCAGTTCTACCTCTTAGGCTGCTGGCAACAGTTCTCAGGTGGGCCTCCTACATCCAGCGCCCTGTTGATTCATTTCAGCTAAGTGTTACAAGTAGAACACTAGTTGTCAATCTACCACACAAACAAAAAATACCGTATTATACAAGAATCTCACTCCTATGGGAGCATATTTGTAGCACCATGTTCACTGCAACGTTACGCACAATAGTGGAGATATACAAGCATTTGATCTATAACTGATGAACAAAATGTGGCATATATAAACATAGGAATATTATTCGTCTTTTAAAAGAATAAAATCCAGGTATCTGATGGATCTTGAGGACTTTATGCTGAATAAAGTAAGATGGCCATAGAAAAACAAACATTTATGATTTCACTTAAATCTTTTAAAAAACTAAACTCATAGTAACAGAGTAGAATGGTTGTTACTTGAGGTTGGGGTGTAAAACAATATAAGAGGCTGAGGCAGGAGGATTGCCCTGAGTTCAAGGCCAGCCTGGGCTACACAACTTCAAGGCCAGGATGTACTACATAGTGAGATCCTGTCTCAAAACAAACAAGAACAGAAACCAACAATCACGATGATATTGGTCATAGGGTACAAGCTTTATATTTATTTATTTACTTATTTTGTCTTTGAGACAGGGTCTCACTGTGCAGTTCAGGCTGACCTTAAGCTCACTTTGAAACTCAGGCTGGCCTCCAACTCACAATGATCCTCTTGCTTCAGCCTCCTGAGTTCTTGGCTTATATGAGTGTGCCACCACACCTGGCTCAAATTTTAACTTAGTGGATAAATAAATTGTTGAGATACAATCTATTGTCTATTGACTATAGTTGGTTATAAGTTATTAGTGTTTGAAATCTTCTATGAAGACAGGAAATTTAAATCATTGTCTTCACATACACAAAAATGATAATTGCATGATGTGATATAACGAACTTAATTGTGGTATTAATTTTGCAATCATGTATATTAAAATATTACATCGTACATTTAAAATATTTTTAATACTTTATACAGACTTAAACTTTTGCATAAATGGGTCTAGATATCTATTTTCTGCTGTTTGTGGCTCTGGGTATTCTGGAATTAGAGAAAGCTCAACATTCATCAGTTCTCATTTGACTATTATGGAAAGTCAGATGTAAGGAAGTCAGTGAGGCTCCCTGTGTCCGCACTGCCGGGGCTGACATGGCCCAACAATGTGCTGTTTGTCTCCTTTTGCCATTCAGTGAGGGCAGTAGGCAGGGTCCAAATTTCACTTGTGCAGAGGGCACATCCCATTATCTGCTGCCAGTGCTTTTATGTTTCTTCTACACCCCTCACCTCTCTGTTCCTTTAGAATGTAAGATACTCTGGACAGTGCATACTGCTAGCTGTCCTGCACACAAGTTGACTGGGAAGAGCCTGATTGAAAAGATCTAGGGTTTCTACATTAATGAAACATACATTTTCTATTTTTTGAATTTTTAAATTAATTTTATTGAGAAACAAATAGCAATAAGACAGTCTCAAAAGCAATTAACAGGACAGTTGCAATAATTAATACATTGCATATTGTTGTTTTCTTGAGATACAAGCCATTTAGATACCTAAGAAGGAAGCATGAAAACCCGGAGTGGTGAGTGCAAAGCATTTACTAGAAGTGTTAAGGGTACTTTAGCATTCTAGCGGCAGACCAAGGGACGTTCTACTTTGTCATCCCATACAAAGTGGATTCTGTTTATGAAGGCCATTTTAGAGTTTAAGTGATTTGGTGTTAAAATGGAGCTAATTTCAACCCCTCAGTAACTCAGGCAAAAATCATTTTGAAGTGTTCCTGGCACCACTTGGTGTTCACGGGAAGACACAGAGCTGTCCTGATCACAACATGCTCAAAATGCTGTGTTTATTGGAAAGTAAAAAAAAAAAAAAGCAGAAAAGTCTTTTGTTAACATCAGTCATGTGGATTAATGACTAGGCAAGAATACAACATTTTTATTCCTGTTCATTTTTTCCCTCTTGATATGCACCATCATAAATGAGTGTTCAACTTTTTCAAAAGCTTTTTCTGCAGCTATTGAGATAACAATGTGCTTCTGTTTTTGGCTCTGTTGATGTGGTATTGTACATGTGTGGAGTTGCATATATTGAACCATCCCGGCATTCCTGGCATGAATTACACTTGTTTTTTTTAAGTGAATTTAGGGCATGTTCTACAGGGAGTCAGTAGATTGGACTCTAAGAGATTCTCATGTTTTCAGCCTCCCAAGTGCTGGGATTACAGGTGTGTACCACCACGCCCTGTCTCAATCTCCATCTCAGTGAGCCCTGGGGGTGGGGCAGCTCAGCTTGCCAGGAACTGACCCCTGGCCGCTGTGCTCTGCTGAAGCGGGCACTTTAGTCTGCTGAGCTATCTGGCCAGCCCTCCACTTGGTTTTGATGTATTATCTTCTTGATGGTTTGCTGCATTCTGTTTGCTAGTACAGATTTTTGCATCTATGTTCATCAGGGATATTGGCTTGGAGTTCTCTTTTTTGATTGTGTGTGTCTCTGGTTTTAGTATCAGAGTAGTACTTGTCTGCAGGAAAGAAAATATATTTATATGTGCAGGATAGCTCTGATAATTGTATTGCTGATTTCTGCTGGCCTATTGAAAGGAGCAGTTAATACTTAATGTTTTTCTTCTCCTTTTTAGTTTCTCATAACTTTTTTTTAAAAAACAATTTTGCAGGTTTTTTTTTTTTTTTTGGTCGAACTGGGGCCCTTGTGCTTGCCAGGGAAGTGCTTATTCCACTGAGCCATCTCCCTGGCCCCACCAATTTTGCAGTTCAGTGAAATTCTATACTGTTTCTAATTTTTTATCATTTTTTATTCTCATAAAAATAATGCAATACATTGTCTTTGGAGTGCGTGTTTCTGCTGCAGCTACTGAAGCACACAGCTCTTTACTCCAGAGAAGCACAATGTGACTAGGGGTGAGAGGTGCTCCTTGGCAAAGCTGAGTGGCCAACACGCAGGCTCTGAGCTTGTTTTTCCACACTTTTCTTTACATTTTTTATGCTACCTGAAATTTTTTTTATTAATTTCATTGAGAAACAAATAGCAGTGAGAAAGCTTCAAAACCAATAATAGGACAGTTTCAACAATTAATACATTGCGTATTGTCTTTGTAGTGGTCCTGATAGGAGTTCTATGGAGTTTGCAAAGACACTTGACAATGAGATGATTAAACTGACAATAGCTGATATAACTGAGAAGTGAAATTCATGAACTACAAAGCCAGCTATCTTTGCTTGTGATACAAAGTTTTTATACTGAAAAGGTTTTACACTGAAAAATGTCTAGTGTACATGTGCATGGTTATAGGTGCAAAAATTCAGAATAGTGCAAATTGTAAGATTTTCCATGTAGTAAGACTGAATAATCATTAATAGGAGAACAGTTAAATAACATGATAAATCTATATTATCAATCTTGTAGACATAAAAGCAGATAAGCTAAACATTGCTCATAATTGTGAAAAATTCTTCAAGTGTCCAAATAATTGGCAAAACAAGCATACATGCACATTTCATATACACACAGAGCCTCTGACCATGCTTGGTAGGTCATTATGGCTGGGGAAGTGGATGTGGCATGTAGTGATATAGCAGAAGACAGTTTTATAATTTTTTAAAAATTTTATGTATTTAGTACAGGGTCTGTACTATGTAGATTGGACTCATACTGATTCTCCTATTTTCAGCCTCCCACCCACTGGGATTACAGGCATGCACCACCACACCCAGTCTCAATCTCTGTCTCAGCGTGTGGCAGGCCAGGGATCAAACACCAGTAGCTGAGCTCTACCTATGAAGGCACTTTAGTCCATAATCTCTCTCTCTCTCTCTCTCTCTCTCTCTCTCTCTCTCTCTCTCTCTCTCTCTCTCTCTCTCTCTGTATTTGGTACAGGGTCACTACACAGATTGGATTTGTAAAGATCCTTCCTGTTTTTCAACCTCCTAAATGCTGGGATTATAGGCGCGAGCCGCCATGCCCAATCTCAATCACTGTCTGAGCCCATCCTGGGGACAGGGCCAGAGTGCTGGCCCTTGCATCGGCCTAAGCAGGCGCTTTAATCTGCTGAGCTATCTGACCAGCCCTTATAATTTTTTTGTACAATAAAATAACCAATAAAAGCATGTGTTTCTTATTGTTTAATCATTTGGCTATCCTGATAGTCAATTCAGTTGTGTTTACAAACATATTGTATACACACTTGGAAAAATGAACAGGGGATACACACTTCTCTGTTTCCATAGTAAACCCTAGAGGATTCTTCTTTGTATTTTAGAAAAATGTTTGCTTCATACCTAGGGACCAATTTCTTTCTCACTGTGTTCCAGTGGAACTCTCATTTAACAGAACAGGATTCCTCTTTTATTAGTTCAAGGTGATTGCGTCAACCTAAAATGTCCAAAGGTGATGCATAATAAATCCCTTGTTCTGGGAAAAAGTTCTGTTCAGTTAGTGACCTCAGATTCAAGCTGCTTGCATGATTTCCAGGACCACCTGGCTTGAGGCGGGTGTTCCTTGGGCTCCATGACTGAGGCCACAACCTGCTGGCTCCACGCACAGAGCTGTCTCGCTGTGCCTGGAGGCACTGGAGGATCCTTGCTCCAGATCTGCTAACAGCCTACTCACTTCTTCTCACCCAGCTTTCTAGAGCGAAGAGTGTTCATTTCCCAGACCTGAGCGGTTGCGGTAAAACCTCACTCTTTGGGAGTAAGATGTGCTCACCATTTGATGCTGAGCTCTGGGATGCAAGCCAAGAGGACCGTGCAATCTCCCTAAGTTCTCATTTCTTCTTTCTAGCTCCTTGGGCTACTTTCTCCTTTCTTCGCTTTCTTCATATTTCATTTTTGGGACAGGCCCAGACTGGCCTCAAGCTCACAGCAATATTTCTGCCTCAGCCTCCTGAGTGCTGGGATTACAGGCATGTGCCACCATGCCTGGCTTTCCATAATTTTTAAAGATGTTTTCCTTCAGATTCATCTCTAATCCCTGCCATAGTCTGGAGCTCTCCAGCAGCACTGCCTCACCTCTAGGCTGCATGGCTGATGATGGTTCCTTAAGATGCTCTAGTGAGCTTCGCAGATGTGCCTGCCATTCTTTTCTTTTGGGGTACTGATAATCTTAAAAAACATTGAAAACCAAATTGGTAAAGATCTTATTTTATGTAAATTGTCCTATTAAATTATGACATTATACAGTGGACTTTATCCCCACAACAAATATGGGAACTTTAAAATTAGAAGATGAAATAGTTTTACAAAGCTTTCATTTGGAGGAAAACAGACCTGTGAAAGGGCCACACGCGTCTCCAAGGAGTTCTACCACACTGCTGCCAGGCCTCCGTGCCCTTTGGCACACAGCCTGCATTTTAGCAGGCTCAGAAAAGTTTGGGGCAGCTGAGACTACCACTGAGTAGGTAAGAACAGAAGGCACAGATTTTTAGCCTTTATAGAGTAAAGTCTTCCTTGCTCAGAATTCTCCAGATTTGCTTCTTTGGCAGTTAAAACACACACACACACACACACACACACACACACACACACACACACACGCGCGCGCGCGCGCGTATCAGAAAAGTTTGAGATTTACTTCAATTTAATTTTATGATTTGTCATTATTGTGTATCAGTTATATGAAATCTTTAAGAAATGCATGCTTTTCCACAAGAGGTACATTTAGCATGCTTTGTTTTCATAAGTGGAAATCTTGCTTTTGATTTAATATTCATTTATAAGGCCTACAAGTGAAGACTATATAAACATATAGTATATCTGACTGGATAACATTTAATCCCTTTATGGAACCTAGAATTGTTATTAGTATAAATATGTGCATTGTTGGCAAATACATACTATTAGTTCTATTAACATAATAACAAAGACCAAAAGAAAATCAATAGGGCCGACCAGATAGCTCAGCAGAATAAGGTGCCTGCTTAGGCAGACGCAGGGACCAGGGTTCGATCCCTGGCATGCCATGCTGGCCCCACCCCTGGGGCATGTGGAGAGGGTGATTGAGACTGGGCATGGTGGTGCATGCCTGTAATCCCAGCACTTGGGAGGCTCAAAACAGTAGGATCACAGTCTGATCTGTGTAGTGAGACTGTCGATCCTGTACTAAATATGTAAAAAAAGAAAATCAATAGGACACATACACACACACACACATACATGCACACACACAAATTGTAGCACTATAAAATTCGCCTCTGATCTGTTTGTGGAGCAACTACACAATCATTTGCTTAGTAAGAGTTTAGTTCAATATCTTATTCTATAAAACTATATTTAAATTTAATTTACTGAAAGCATTTGTCAGTTTAAAATCATTGATAGACACAGTTCAATAATTTGACATGTATTTTCCATTTCTGTGCTTGACTTTCATTGTCTCTGTTTGTTTACATTTACTGTGAAAATAAGATCTTAAAGTTGCAAATAAAAGCTCCCTGGGCACAGCCTGGCTTGTTCTGAGGGCTTCAGGCACCACTGGCTGAACCCTTGCCACACCTGAGCATTAAAGCTATTGGCTAGCTGTTCCTGAATGAGTCTGTTTCTTAATGGATGGGATTTGAAGTCCTGTGAAACAGATGATACTTCTTCCTACAGATAGTGTTTCAGTTCCAAAGAACTCAGGGCATGATTCTTTCACACTGTTATGGGCCTCACTGTGGAGACCACAGTCCTGGGGCAAATTCAGCTGCTGTACAGTGCTCTGGATGAGGGGCAGAAAGCGTGTGACTCACTGCTGCTGCGTGTCTGGTAAAGAGCATCTCTGTGCTACGTTTTGGTATTGACGGCTAGTCCTCATTCCTGTGAGGTGTTGTCGGTTGATTACACAATGAAGACTGATTTGTCCATCAATCTACAGAAATTTTGCTGAATTCTACTGTATGTAATGTTTTTCCCAAACAAAGCAATCTCCTTTAACCTACCCCAGAGTATACGGGGTGACCAGCAGGGGCACAACTGCTGGGCATAATTAGAACTTTTCTTTTTCATTTGTATGCTTGGTACAGGGTCTCACTAAGCAGATTAGACTCACGGTGACCCTCCTGCTCTCAGCCTCCCCAGCATTGGGATTACATGCATGCACCACCATGCCAGGACTCAGCTCAGTGCACCCTGGGGTGGGGTTTATTTTGTTTTTAACCAGGAATCTAACTTCAGACCTTGTGCTTGTCATGCAGGTGCCATGCTGCTGAGCTACTTCCCTGGCCCCACTGAAGTCAGCGCTTACTTAGAAATAAGAGCAGTTTGTCTCAGATGCCTCTCACTGAAATACTTTTCCTCTTATGCCAAGTACCTCTTATGCATCTGAAAACACCAAGCTAATATTACTGCTGAGAAGCCTGTGTTTGTCTTCTAAAACATTTTCTGTCTCTGTTGCTGTCTCTGCCTATGCCTGTGCCTGTGTCTCCATCTCAGTGTCTGTCTGTCTGTCTGTCTCTTTCTCTCTGCCAAGGAATATGATAGCATTCCTCTCCCCCACTTCTTCCCTCCCCAGCCCCCAGTTTTCCACTCTGAGAGCAACTCTTGTAGACTAGCTTATTGTGCATGGTGCCCTTTGTCTGATTCTGCAATGAAAAGTTGAGCAGTTCTCAGGGAGCTTTTCTTTCAGAAAACAACACCTAAATCTTTCCTTTGCAATGAAGTCAATATAAGAAACAAATTTCCCAATATATCTTTCTGAAGCTTATTATTTTAAAAGTTGAAGCACTGATTGTATAAATGAGTAGTGGTGATCTTCTGGTGCCAGCCGTGGTCAAAATGAAAGCTTTCATTTTGTTTTTGCACTCTTTTCCAGGAAGAAACTTGTAAAATCAAGTGACTATACCATTGTTCTTTACTATACTGATGATTTCAGTGCATGGCTTGCTTTGATTTAAAATTGGAATTCTCTATAGGTCCCACATTTCTGTAGTTGGTGGGGCTGTGTTTGCAGTTAGCCAAAAGAAAGGGATGTTTTTAACATGTGTTGGCTCTGAAGCCCTACAACACAAGCCTCCTTCATGGCTACTGTTTGCCTTGCCTGGATTCTCTTCAGCATTGTATTGCTGGGTGTGAGGGGGCAGCCTCATGGAGATCGGAGGGAAGCCCTCTGTCTGGAGAGTCAAAGGGGAAAACTTCACACAGCTGTCTCTTCTTCCTGGTTCCTTACACGATGCAACACAAGTCCAGGTGCTGTCTACAGTTTGTCATTGTATATTGCTGGTACTGAGCCAGTTATGGTGTCAGTTTTCCACATAGCTTTCTACTTTTCCCCTAAAGCATAATTCTCATTGCTGACTTTATAAGCTGAGAAGTTTTACTGCTCTCAGATCAGAAAGTAGTGCTGAAATCCAGCGTTTCAGTAACTGAGGACTCAGGTAAGTTTGGTTTGCTTCTTATTAGCCCTGGAGTCTTGGCTACGCAGCCAACCAACAGCAGAACTCTAACTTCATAGATGCATTAAAACAACTATTTGTGAATTACAACAAAAAGAAAGGACACCAAAAAGTTATCCCGAGACCCTCATGTAGCCTAGGCGTCCAGCCAGTGTAGAAATGGTTGATAAGCCATGAAGTACATGAAGAGTTCATGTAGCCACGTGAGCCTTGACACCTGGGTGGTTTACTACAAAGGTGGTGATGTGTGCACTATGAATACGTGGGCTTTTGGGTAGGTGACATGTTTCTATGCAGACTGTTGTCCTCGAACATCGATCCTTGAACATTGTCATGACCCAATGTGCATGTAGAGTTACCCACAAAAGCCCATTCT
Source organism: Ctenomys sociabilis (assembly GCA_004027165.1). Taxonomy (NCBI): domain Eukaryota; kingdom Metazoa; phylum Chordata; class Mammalia; order Rodentia; family Ctenomyidae; genus Ctenomys; species Ctenomys sociabilis. Next base: position 39,159 of record PVKA01005614.1, on the reverse strand, counting down.
AAATATCCCTGGACATTATTATCTAGATTACTAATTTTAAAGTTCATTATTAATATTGTCATATATTTTAAAATTAAACTATAATATGACACAAATAATGTGGGAAAATTTAAAATAGGAAAAAATCTACACCCTACTTCTGCATTCAAAGTCCTTGATGCCACACTTTTCCTGCTCTCCAATGGGAGTAGGAAAACACTTACGCTTCACCTGGACGCCCAGTCCCATGATAGTGTACTTGTTTTATTCAGTGTGAACACTCTGGATAATTGCTAATTTCTTCTGACCATACAGGCAGCTTCATACATACATACACAATGATCTAATTTAAATGCATTGAATGGGCCCGGGGAGATAGCTCAGTAGAATAAGCACTTGCCAGGCAAGTGCAGAGTCCTGAGTTCAATCCCCAGTTCCATAAAAAAAATAAAATAAAAAGGCAGGGAGATAGCTCAGTAAAATGAGTGCTTGCCTGGCAAGCACGGGATACTGAGTTCAATCCCTTGTACTGCAAAAATAACTAACTAACTAACTAACTAACTAACTAACTAACTAACTAAATAGAAAAATGGAAGCAAAAAATTGTTTTTACTTTTTGTACCTAGTCTAACACTCTCAACTTTCTCTGCTTTGTAGAATAAGACCCTTGCTCCTGTGTAAATTTGTTTGATGTAGATTTAATTACTATTTTTCAAGTAATTTCCTGAAATCACTCTCAATACCATGAACATGCTCTAGCCAAAATAAAATTATAGTAAAAATAATAACATGGGTGTTTTAAGAATAGCAAGGGTACAATCATGGTCAGAGGCTAGTTTTGAAATATCTAAACAATGGATTTTGAGATAGTGATTAGAAGCTATTTATAGATACTAAGATCTAGGTGTTGGGGTACCTCCAGGGACACTAAATTTTTTTTTTAACTTGTTTGTTTATTTATTTGATAGAAAGTCTCGCTATGTAGCTTGGACTTGTAGTGAACCTCCTGTCTCAGCCTCCCAGCACTAGGATTACAGGCATGCACTGTCATGCCTGCTTTTAGTGGCTGGTTCAGTGTGGCCAGGGTTCTGGGGCTGGTGCGGCATGCAGTACGGAGGATAACTCAGGTTCTTGCACCTGCTAGGCAGGTGCTTAAACTGCTGAGCTGTCTGTCCAGGCCCTGAAGTTCTTTTGATAGATCTTGTTTCTTGTATTGCAGAGAAAACACAAATGGCAATGAAAAACTGCAGTGCTGTCAGTGAGTTTATGCTCACTGGACTGTCTACTGACCCCTCCGCTGGGGCCCTACTCTTTGTGCTGTTCCTTCTGGTTTACTTCCTTACTCTGACTGGGAACTCCTTGATGCTTCTGGTGCTCACAGCGGATTCTCACCTGCAAACACCCATGTACTTCTTCTTAAAACAGTTGTCCCTCCTAGACCTGTGCCACTCATCTGTTACAGCACCCAAGATGTTGGAGAGCCTCCTTTCTGAAAACAAAACCATCTCTGTAGAGAGCTGTTTGGCCCAGGCCTTCTTTGTGTTTGCCACGGGCGGCACGGAGGCCTGTCTGCTGGCTGCGATGGCCTATGACCGCTATGTTGCCATCAGCTTGCCCCTGCTCTATGGCCAGGTGATGAAGCACCAGCTCTGCGTGGGGCTGGTGTGGGTCTCCTGGGGCCTGGCCTTTGTGGATGCTCTCCTCAATATCCTTCCAGCTGTGAATTTAGACTTTTGTGAGGAGAAAACTATTCCTCACTTCAGCTGTGAACTGTCTTCTCTCTTTCCTCTGTCTTGCTCTGATACCTCTACCAACTTCACACTCCTGCTCTGCTCTTCTGTCTTTCATTTCTTTGGAACGCTCGTTATGATAGTTTCTTCCTACATCCGTATTATCTCCACCATCATGAGCATCAGCTCCAGCACAGGCAGAAGCAAGGCCTTCTCCACCTGCTCCTCCCACCTCACTACAGTGATCTTGTTCTATGTCTCAGGCTTCATAAGCTACCTCTTGCCTGCTTCAGGCTCCCCTCTGGAGGTTATCTTCTCCCTGCAGTACAGTGTGGTCACCCCCATGCTGAATCCCCTCATCTACAGTCTGCAGAACAAGGAGGTGAAGGTGGCTGTGAGAATAATGTTGAGAAAGTATTTCTACTCTCTCCTGTAACAGACACAGAGTCATGATGAGTGGACATGAAACTGTCATGCTGCACAATCAGACGCTGGACTTTCGGGCAGGTTTCTTGTCTCTGATGGACAATGCCCCCAGGAGCATGACAACTTTTACTTTATGGGAAATGGTTGTGAAGAGGACAGAAAACTCCCAGTAAGACTGACGGCCACTCTACCTCAGGGAAAATGAATCAACTGAGCTTCTCTTCCAGGGAATCATTTTACAGAAATGCTTTGCTACTAGTATGTGTGAATATCTCCAGTTGTTGGTCGTACATCGTTCCTTTGCACATCTTCTAATAATTGCCCTCTGGATCCTCAGGAAAAGTAATTCTCTCAGTGTCCTAGTTTGATCAAGGCCATAGCTTGTAACCCAGGCAGGGTGACCATTTATTACTTTCTCTTGGCAATGCACCGGGGCAAGGAGAAAAGCCAAGATTTGATTTAGGTTCTTCAGCTTCTTTCTCCAGGAAATTAAAACACTGGTTAGAAACAACAGGCAAGCAAGCATATTTAACAGACCCCCCGACTGCATTCTTACAAAGACTAGGAACCATGCTCTCCACACAGTGATCTTTCCTGGGGGTTTAAATTTTATTCTAAATTTATTTTGCATAGGACCACCAAAGCAAAGGGTGTCTTGCTGCAGCACAAAGGGGGCCAAGTACATAGGGAGGCGCCACCTTGACCAAACCTGACAAGTGACGGGCGAGTGCTCTTGAGATGGCAGCCGCAGGCCTGTGTGTGTCAGGGGCAGGGCTGGACCTATGAAATCTTCTGGAAATCTCATTGTGAAGGGGGGTGGTGTACCAAAAAGGCACGCAGGTCCCTCCCACTCTGATATTAGTCACATTGCATTTTTAGATAAAAATAGCAATAATAGAAAATTTGTTATAGCTGTCAACTTGTGCCCAGAAATGTCCTAGCTCTGATGGTAGGAAGATGTCATCCTTCTGATCTCTGGTAGATGAGAGCATGTTATACAGTAAGTCCCCACCAACGATAAAAAGTCATAGAAGTAGCTCTCATGTCTGCTGTTCCTGTGCCTGGTGGACACAGTTGTGCTGCTGTGTGCTTACTGAGCTGTGCGGCAGTGTACAGAAGAACACTGTACTGTGGGGATTTTATGTTTTACATTGCATATTTGTGTCAAAGGTGAATAGACTCACTTTGTTGGACTAGGGATGAACCCGATTTAGGAACTTTCTTCTAGAATGGGATGCATTCTATAAGTCAGAACTTACTGTATACATTGTAAAAGGAATCAGGTGGAGGCAAATGAAGCCACAAAAGAGGAACGCCTGAGCTGTCCATGTAGGTCTCCTCTCGGCACAGGACTCCGTAAGAGCAGTGAACCTTCCCCAGCTCTTGGCAGGAAAGAGAAGGCAGAAGGAAAAGCCAGAAAAATGCATGCATGAGGAGCTCAACCCACACCCAACATGGTGGGCCGTCACAGTAGCAGTGGCTCTGCCAGGTGGGGGGGACCAACTCTAGAGCTCAGCAGAGCACCAGTCAGCAGGCAGCAGAGCGTGCCAGCTCCTCGGTTACTGAACTGATGGCCCTGAGCCCTGCCTGCAGCCTGGATGATCCTGGGAGTGACTCTCACGCAGACCTTCTGTATGAGGTGGGCTGACATATGGAGTTTCGCCTTGTAAAACTCAGAGTAGTGAAAAGAGTGGAACTCCACCAGACCTCTGATCTAAAGAACCAGGAGATAACATTAATATCATTTTAAGGTACTAAACTTGCAGTATTTAAATTTAGTATCTTAAAATTTGTTAGGACAGTATACAATGTGCTACCTTATCTTGAATTATCATTGTTAATCATGTCAACAAAGATATGAGATAAATTCCATTATTAGTTTTTCTTTACTGGTGAGGAAATGAGACAGAGGCTATTTGTATGCCTGAAGAGGCTGGAATTTAAGGTGGTCAGAACTGAGAGATCCTCCGTTTCTGAGCTGTCCCCTCCACTAAGTCTACTGGGCTCCCACTCCCTTTCCACAATTTTCCACTATCAAATTTGGTTGCTTATAGCCGAGCACTAGTGATCCTGAAGCAGGTGTCAAATGTGTTTTGCTGGCAATGAAACTTCAAAATTGAAAGTATTAGAATTAGAAATCACCAGGCTGCTTTTTCTCTTCAATTTTGCATTTGATTTTTTTATTTTATTTTATTTTTTGCAGAACTGGGAATTGAACTCAGATCCTTGTGCTTGCCAGGCAAGCACTTACTCTACTGAGCTGTCTCTCTGGCTCCTGCATTTGATTTGAAAGAACAGCTCTCAGGTAAATGTTACTGTGCACAGATGTGCAAAATGAAACGAGTTGTCCATTTTCTTATTGCTCATGGCATGCAATTGCCACTGTTCTATAAAGATCTACAACTGCCTGAGGTTTTGAATGTTGTGCCAATTGTGTCAGTAGTGGAAAGTAACAAGAGTTAAAGACCAAGACACTGATGAAGGCCAAGGCTACAGGGTCTTCTGTTTTGAAGACCATGATTTCATTTCTTGGGTTTCTACCTTAAGGTGTGGAATAAACTTTAAGGCTTTCTTACCGACCTGCTGACAAAACTCCTGCCATTTTCCCACGTGGAGCAGACTACACAAAACTAACTCAGAGATGGATTCAGTGACACACTGAGCACATTGCTGGTTGGACTCACTGTCACACCAGGCTACCTATGGAAGGATTAGACACTGATCAGGGAATTGTATGGTCACAAGAATGCAATAATGGCCTTGCAGGACATTTGGAGGATCTGGCGAACCACGGACCTGGGAGCCTAAGACTGCCATCTCTCTTGTCTCCTCATGCTGTCTCCCTCGGGGGAGAAGCCAGCAGCTCTTCTCACATCGTATATCGCCCAGTTAATGTACGGGACTCAAAATGAGCCAATAGGGTGGAATCAGAATCAGGGGATCATACCTGACAGAAATCGTAGAACCAGATTAACTGTTGTGCCCAACAGTCCAGGACCTAATTCTGAGAATAGAGCTTTTTGTTTTTTTTTTTACTGAGAGTAAGCATAATTGTGGCGCTTTGTTTCTTGAAAATAATCTTGCATGTATGTATTTATTTACACAGACATAATTTTTGCTAGCACTGGAGTGGAATCATGAGGCATACTTTGGGGCTTGTCTTTTCCTTGGCTTTCCATCCTCCCACAGAACCATGGGCGCACAGCACTCTTAGTTTCTTCTGGATTTGTATGTCTGTATCTAAATACTGTATACGTGTGCACATATAAGTTCATGCACATAAAGGACGTTTTAAGTTTCTTAAGAATGTAGAGAATATAAGGCATGCTCTGTTATTTCAACCCTCCAGGCATGTATTCGCGGCACAGAATCAGCGCGCTCACCGCGGGGGCCTACCCCTGCGCAGTTGCTCCTTTCACCCCCTCCCACCCCTTGGCCTTTCTGCAGCCCTCCACTCACAAAAACTCGGCTTGCATTTTTCCCTTCCACTCCCTTGTGTAAAGTCCCTTTTCCCTATTCCATGCCCTCTCCCTTAGCCCCCTTCCCATTTGAATATGTTCTTCATTCCTGAGATCTAGCTTTCATTTTAGTACTTACTTACCCTTTGGGTTTCTTACACAAGAGAAACAGTACAACATCTAAACTTGTGGGTCTGATTTATTTTACTTCAAAGTATGGTTTCGAGGTGCATCCATTGACCTAAAAATACTCGAGTTTATCTTTTAGTGGCAGGCAGTGCTCCTCTGTATATAAATGCCACATTTTCTTTATGCATTCTTCTGCTTATGGGCACGTGGGCTGTTTCCAAGATTTAGCTGGTATGAATTCTGCTGCTGTAAACATGAGTATGGATGCGTCACTGTGGTCTGATGTTTTTAACTCTTTCAGGAAGACACCGAAAGGAGCGTAGCCAGCTCAGATGGAATATCTAGCTTTAGGTTTTTGCAGGAACTCCACACTAATTTCCATTTTGGCTCCAGCAATTTGCATTCCCACCAACAATGTAGAAGGGCTCTTTCACCCACGACCTTGACAGCATTTGTTGTCATCTGATTTCTTGGTAATCGCCATTTGTTTTCTAGGATAAGGTGGGCTCTTAGCGTTATTTCAATTTGAATTTCCTGAATGCCCAGTGATATTGAACATTTTTCATGTATTCATTTGGTGTTTATACTTCTTGATTTGAGAAGTGGCTGTCACTTCAGATACCCGTTCTTTGGACTGAGTCTTTAAATTTATAGGGGAGGTCTGATTTTTTAAGATTTTTTTAAAAATTCTGCCTCAGGTTTATTTATACAAAGAGCATAGGAGGACCCCAGCCCCCTACAGATGGCACTCCAGGGGTCATACCACTCCTTCTGTGTTTACTGTGGAGCCTTCATGGGGGCCTGGGCACCTTGAGGGGCCTGGGCTGGAGTAGAAGCCGGAGCCTAGGCCTTGGCTGGAGCCTTGGCCCTGGTTGGAGCAGAAGCCAGAGCCTGGGCCTTGGCTGGAGCCTGGAGCTTGGCTGGAGCAGAAGCCGGAGCCCCAGCCTTGACTGGAGCCTGGAGCTTTGGCCAGCAAGGCCTGCAGCCCTGGGCAATGCAGGCACGGATATGCTTCCCAAGCTTAGGGTAGGAGATATAGGCAAGTCGGGTGAGTCTGCGGTTTACTCCCTTCGGGATGACCTTGGGCTTGACCTCCTTGGGCTTGATGAGGGCTTTGATAGCCTTGGCGTGTGCACTCATGGCCTTGGCCTTCTTTGCCTGCATCTTTTTAAAGCCCTTCTTGTTGTGCTTCTTGCAAAGATGCATGTTTCTAAGGCACTTGGGATCTGCCTCCTTCAGAGATTCGTATCTCTGTGACCGAGGTTTCTTGATGCCATTTCTGTGCCATTTTCAGGACTGGTTGTGTGTGGTGCAGCTCTCGGACTTGGCCGTAACTGCACTGTAAACCACGGCTGCTAAGCACCTGGAACTGCTGATTTTCAGTTCTTGCTGGTTTGTTTTTTTTTATTTCTTGGCTTTCTGTAGTCTAGATGTTGTATGAGATGCATTTTGAGCCTTTGCTTTTCTCATGCATTAGTAATGTTTAAAACTCTTGGCTGTCAACTGTAATCCCAACACTCAGAAGGCTGAGGCAGGAGGATTGCTGTGAGTTTGAGGCCAGCTTGAACTGTGTAGCAAGACCCTGACTTAAAACAAACAACAACAAAATGCATAGAACTTACTAAAAGTCAAATGGCATCACTCTTTCCTGTCAGCATTAAATTATGTATGTGTGTGTGCCCAGGTTTCTCAAAACATTTCCTTGCATTTTCACTCACTTTGTTTCCATTTTCAAGCCAACAAAAGTAATACTGTTGTAACAATATTTGTGTGCAGCGTGAAATTGATGCCATTGTTTCTCAGGGATTGACTCCCAGAAGTAGGTTAGTGAAGGATATGTGTGTTTTACGACTGAATTTGTGCTGCAATTTGCCTTTCAGCTATGCTGCAACGTTAGGTTTTCGCCAGCAAAATAAAAGAGCTCACTCATACACACACAGAGTTTTTGCATAATATTTTATGTTTATTTCAATTTATACTCCTCTAGCCACTATGAAATGCAAAACCTGTGCACACATTACCTTAAGTCCATGTTTCTTTAGCTTAACATTTTTCTCAATGTTAGGGTACTTTGCATCTCAAGTAACAATCTTTGTCTATATTGTAGCTGGCAATTTTAAAAAAAACCTTGCTATTTGTTTATCTTCATTTAATGTGTTTCTGCTATTGCAAAAATATGTATACATTTGTATATAATTTATTTTCTTCAAATGTGAAGTCTCTTTAATAATTTTGGTGAAGGTCTACTTCACCTCAAATGGGCAAGCTAGATGAATAGACATTCCAAGAAGCACAAATGGCTCATAGATAGATGGAGAAATGCTCAGCAGAACTGGCCATCACAGAATTGCAAATTAGAACAACACTGAGATTCCACCTTGCCCCAGAAAGAACAGCTATCAACAAGAAATCAAATAAGAAAAATGCTTATTTATTTATAAATAAGCAGGAGAGGCTGCGCGGGAAAGAGGAAGCTTTTGCACCAAGGGGGGAATAACAATTCGTATAACTGCTGAGGAAACTAAAACCCCCATCTGACCTCGCTATCCCCATTCTAAGTATCTTCCTGAAAGAGCCAAAGACATCAGTTCTCAGTGACACGTGGAAGCCCATGTTTATAGCAGCACAATTCATAGTAGCCAAACCCTGGAAGCAGCCTATGTCTTTCAATAGATGAAAGGATAAGGAAAATGCTATCCACCTACAGTGAATACTGCTCTGCCATAAAAAACGTAAACTTGAGCTAGCGGTTGGAAAATGCATGCATCTTCAAAGCATGATATTGAGTAAAGCCACATGCACTTTTCTAATATCACACGATTTCTCTTATATGAGCCACCCAACTTATGAATTAAAAGCAAAATAAAAAGTAGATCATAGAGAGTAGAGAGACAGACCTTTGCCACATGTGGACGGTTTCAAGGAATGGAGGTAAGAGGGGAGCAAAGAAAAAAGGATAAAACAGTAAGCAAGCTGTGTTGTGCCTGTGTCCCTGTATCACACAAGGAATGCAAACGTGCAGCAGACGCAGTGATCAGAGTGGTGTTGTCATGTCTTCTGAGAGTTCAATTTAAAAAGAAATTTATGTTCAATATAATAATTTGGAATTTGTGTTTGTACTTGGTGTGAGATAGATGTTTTACTGCATTAGGTCACTGTTGAAATGGCATGAAATTAAGAACTGGTTTGGAAGGGCTGGCCAGGTAGCTCAGCAGACTAAAGCACCTGTTTAGGCAGTGTGCAGTGGCTGGGGTTCAATCCGCAGGGTGCTGTGCCAGCCCTGCCCAGCAGGGCGGGCTTAGATGGCCATTGAGACTGCATGGAGACGCACCTGTAATCCCGCGCTTGGGGGGCTGAACACAGCAGAAGCATGAGTCCAATCTGCTATGTAGTGAGACCCTGTAGATTCTGTACCAAATACACAAAAAACCCAAAAAACTGGTTTGGACTATAATAATGTCTGTAAGTATAATATCGTGTATGCACCTTCTATGATACCAAAACATTATGAAAAGTTTGCAATGTATTAATTTATCAAATCCATCTTGTCAAGGCATCTTAAAACTGTCTCACTGATATTTGTACTTCAATAAAATAAAAATTAAAAGAAAAACTGGTTTGGAAATAGTATACATTCTTATGATATGAAGCCAACCCAATCTTATCACAATCCATTTTTCAATTTATTCAGACATTTTTGTGTTTTTTCTTCTATTTTTAAAAGAAAATTTAAAAATGGTAAAGGGTTGGCCAGATACCTCATTGGATTAAAGCGCCTGTGTAGGCAGACACAAGGGCTGGTGGTTTGAACCCTGGCTTGCTGTGCCAGCCCCGCGCTTGCCCCTAGGGTGCTCTCGGGACAGCAATTGGGATGGGGCCTGGTGCTGCGCCCCTCCAATCCCAGTACTTGGGAGGCTGAAAACAGGAGGATCACTATGAACCCAATATGTGCAGTGAGACTCTGTAGACTTTGTACTAAGTATATACAAACTTAAGAAAAAAATAGAAACAATGCAAAATAGTAGGAATTCAGACACATTATTTTTATCCCTAAATGAAATTGCATAAGGTACCATTTTATGGATTCTGTGCCATCCTTTTTAAATGTTCCCATAAGGTTCTTTCCTCCTCAATTTTATTTGGGTGTAACTAGCAATTAAAAATTACATATATTTAAGATGTATATCTTTATTATTTGATAAACACATACATTGTAAAATAATTACTACAATTAATCCAATTAACCATTACCTCACGTCTGTGTGTGTATATGTGTGTGTCAAGAACACTTGGGACCTATGTGCATACACAATACATTTTCAATATCCACTATCATGCTGGAGAGCAGCTTTTGCACATCTTGGTTTCTTTCGATAACCCTTCGGTGGACGCAGGGAGCCCAGGTGTCTGAGGCCCTGCTGTCATTTCCTTTGGGTACAGGACCGGATATGAATTTGATAGATCACAAAGTCATTTCAATGTTAGTGCTGTGATACGTATTCCACATCATTTTTCTTAATAGCACATTAGGGCTTCCTTCTTCCTGCGTCCTCGTCACCACTTGCTAACTTTTCTTGTTGCTTAACAATAGCCATTCTCATAAGCACAGGAAAGTTTCTGAAGTTCTTACCATTACTGTAAATAGGATGGTTTCCTGGTTTTGGTATAGATTCTTGTACAGAGAAAGATGTCTAGTTTTAAATATTTACTATTGGACCCAAAGAAGTGGGCACTGTAGCCTATATGTTGATTAGTCTCTCTTACAATCTATTTTTTTACACCAGGATTGAACTCATGACCTTGCGTTTGCCAGGCAGGCACATAAGCCACTTGCGCTATCTCCCCAGCTTTTCTTTTTTAAAAATTCCCTTCTTTCTCCCTTCTCTCCTTGCTTTTCTTCTAATTTCCCTATCTTCATTTTCATTCATTTTGACATATTATATTCCTGTACATGGTATATTCTTATTCTGCTTATTTATTTCCCTCCTCTTCTCCCCTTACCCTTGGTCTCTTGACCTTTTCCGTCTACAAGAGATATATTCCTCTCTCCCCTTCTATTGTAGACAGCTAATTAGGTAGAAATGTTATACACTCTCAGACAGTGTTAAGCCCTCCAAGTCAATGCAGAGGATGAAACACATTGTGACTGTAGCTATAGGTGCATCTGTTCAATGACAATCCTCAAGACAGAAGACCATGGTGGCTGCATGCCTCCCCAAGGGATGAACAGTGTAGTAAAATTGGTATCCTTGGTCCAATTTTACTGACATCAGGTCATTCAGGTGGGTGACAATGATCTCTTGATTCATTTCTTTCTAAAATGATCTGGGTTCTTTCCATGTAAAGTTGCTGTTTGAAATTTATGAGCTTCTTCCCCACTGGGTTAATACTACCTGAGTAGCTGTACTTGTTATCTGACTGGTTGATCAGAGCTTTGCATTCACCTCAAGATTTTTCTCAATAAAACTCCCTCTATGAAGTGGGGTCCACAGCATCCCACTTTCAGGTTGCCTCCTATATCTCAGGGGCTATTTCTCTCAATAAACTTTTCTGACTCTTAACCTACAATGTTCCTTAGAATACATACTTCAAGGTTGGGGAACGTAGATTCAGTGTATCTGACATCTAGCAGTTTGAGAGTTACGTCTAGTTCCCCTATATCATTTGGAGACACCAGTGAAATAATTGGAAGGAGGTAAGAGTCTGCTTTTGTTTCATAGATTCTGCACTATGACTCTTTTAGGTATTCAGAACTTGCCATCCTTGTTTGTCAATTGCTTATGCCTTGAATTTTCATGCTTCGTCTTTTTTACATACCATTTTTTGTTAAATGGTGATCCATGTAAGTCGAACATGGGAAGATTCCGACGCTTCTTTGCTGGACATTTCACTTTTTGGAGCAAAATCTTGTATTTTTGTTTTGTATATGCTGCCTTTGGACTTACTAGTTGCTGAATTTATGGTGATTAAGACAAAAAATTGCAAAGAAGTAGCAGAGCTGAACCAGAGCCTGCAACAAATGGACTTCATGGGCATATACAGAGTGTTTCACCCAACAACAGCTGAATATACATTTTTTTCAGCTGCACATGGGTCATTTTCTAAAACAGACCACATACTAGTCCATACTAGTCCATGCTTAAGTATATGCAAGAAAACAAATTATCCCATGCATATTATCTGACCACAGTGCAAGGAAACTGGAAATAAATGAGACAAGAAAGTAAAAAAGAAAAAAAAAACCCACAAATACATGAATATTAAAAAACACCCGACTCAGCAATCAATGGGTCACAGATGAAATTAAACAAGGAATTCAACAATATCTACAATTCAATGAAAATTCAACCACAACTTAGTAGAATTTAGGGGATGCGATGAAGGCAGCTCTCAGAGGGAAATTTAAACCTGTAAACTCATACATTAGGAAAACAGAAGGGGAACAAATCAACACTCTAATGTTACACCTCCAACATCTACAAAAGGAAGAGAAAACCAAACCAAGAACCCAAAGATGGGAAGAAATCCTAACGATTAGAGCAGAAATTCATTCAATTGAGACAAAGAAAACTGTTCAAAGAATTAATGAATCAAGATGCTGGTTCTTTGAAAAAATTGATAAGCCCCTCACTATCATCATCAAAAAGAGGAAAGAGAAATACAAGAAATAAGGAATGAAAAGGGAGAAATCACCACAGACCCGGTGGAAATTTAGAAGATTATCAATAGCTACTTTGAGAATCTTTACTCTCACACAACTGAAGACACAGAAGAAATGGACAGATTCCTCAAAAGGTACAAATTACCAAAACTGAAGATATAACAAGAATATATAACAACTTTCATTAATCCGATAACAGCCAGTGAAATACAAAATGTAATAAAAAACCTACCAACAGATAAAAGTCCAGGATGGATTCACAGCTAAATTCTATAAGAAATGTATGGAAGATACAATTCTTATACTCCTCAAACACTTCAATGAAATTGAAAAGGAGGCAGTCCTCCCAAAATTACTCCTGGAGGCAAGTATTATACTGATACCAAAACAAGAGAAAGAGCAACTAAAAAAGAGAACTACAGGCCAATCTCCCTCATGAACATTCATGCAAAAATCCTCAATAAAATCCTGGCAAATAGAATACAGCAAATTATCATGAAGATTATACAACACGACCAGGTAGCAGTCATCCAAGGGATGCAAGGATGGTTCAATATTTATAAATTGAATATTTGTAAATTATATTTATAAATTGAATATTTATAAATTACATTTATAAATTATATAAGGCAAATTTATAAATCTAATACATGATGTCAATAGAGCAAAAGCTAAAAACCACATAATCATCTCAATTAATGCAGAAAAGGCTTTTGCAAAGTCCAACACTCATTCATGTTCAAAGTCCTACAGAAAATTGGAATAGAAGGCCTCTTCCTCAATTTGATAAAGGCCATCTATGACAACCCAATGGCTAATACAATTCTAAATGGGGAAAAACTGAAACCTTTTACTCTCAGATCTGGTACAACACAAAGATGTCTGCTATCACCCCTACTATGCAATATAGATCTGGAATCATTAGCTAGAGCCATTAGACAAGAGAGAAAAATGAAAGGAATAACAATAGGTAAAGAAGAACTTAAATTATCATCACTTGCAGATGACATGATACTTTATTTGGAAGACCCAAAAAACTCCACCAAGAAGGTGCTAGCATTGATGCACAAATTCAGTAGCATAGCAAGATACAAAGTCATACCCAAAAGTCAGTAGAATTCCTCTACCCAGATAGCAAACACACTGAGAGGGAAATTATAGAAACAATACCTTTACAATAGCACCGAGGAAAATAAAATATCTTGGAATTAATCTAACTAAATAAGTCAAAAATCTTTTTAAGGAAAATTATAATATTCTGAAAAAAGAGACTGTGGAGGATTTCAGAAAATGGAAAGATATTCCATGCTCCTGGATGGGAAGAACAAACAATGTGAAGATGGCCACACTCCGAAAATTGCTGTGCATACTTAAAGCAATCCCTATCAAAATACTACCAACATATCTCCCAGACCTAGGGAAATGGTTTCTAAAATTTATTTGGAACCAGAACAGACCTAGAATACCAAAGGCAATCCTGGGCAACAAAGACAAGGCAGGAGTTATTATAATTCCTGACTTAAAATTATACTACAAGCCAACTGTGATAAAAATCAGCATAGTATTAGCAACAAAATAGACCTGAGGATCAATGGAATACATTAAAAGATGCAGAAGCCTCTACAAACACACTCAGCCACTGGATCTTCGAGAAAGAGGCCAAACATACTTACTAGAAGAGTCTCTTTAACAAATGGTGCTGGAGAAACTGGGTCTCTACAAGCTGAAAACTAAAACTTGACCCAGGTCTATCACCATGCACTAAGTTAAAGTCAAAATAGATTAAAGATCTAAATATTAAAACAGTGTTGTGGTTTCTGTCTAGTTGTCCCCCCAAAGCCTCATGTAGTCGTGGGGTGGGGACTTCTAGAGTTTGTGATTAACTCATGATGCCCTGGGATTATGTGGATCCAAGGCTGGGATTATGAGTCTTGGTACTGCTGGGATTATGGATGTGAGTACTTCCCCCAACCTAGGGCAGAGAACCTAAATGTAATATAAGAGACAGAGACAGACTTTCTTAAGCGATTGCTCTTTGGCCGCCATGAACTGCTGCTGTCTGCCATGTGCCCCTCTGCCTTGAAGCCAGCTGAATATGGACTGAAACATCCAGTAACTGAGCTAAATAAACCTTTTCTTCCTTCATTTTGAGTGTTGGGTATTTGTTCCAGCAACGACAGAAAAGTAACTAAGCCAAACAGAAACACTCAATCTCCTGAAATAGAAAGTAGAAGGAACTCTTGAAGACATAGGGGTAGGCAAACAGTTCATGAACAAAAATCAAATTGCATGGCTAATAGTTGAAAGAATTAACAACTGGGACCAACATATATTGAGAAGTTTTTGCATGTCAAAAGAAATTACCTGCAAAGTCGAAAGACAACCCATAAATTTGGAAAAAAAAATCTTAACTATTAAGAACTCAGACAAAGGCCTGCTCTGTAGAATTTATAAAGAACTAAAACACATTAGGGCCCCAAAACTTAAAGACCCAATCCAGAAATGCACATCCAATCTGAACACACATTTCTCAAAAGTTGAAATTAAAGAATCAAATGAATATATGAAAAAATGGTCCACATTACAGCCACCAATGATATACAAATTTAAACAACACAGATACTATCTCACCCAACAAAGAATGGCTATCATAAAGAAATCAACCAACAACAAATGATGGAGAGGCTGTGGGGAAAATGGAACCCTTCTCCACTGCTGGTGGGAATGTACACTGGTGCAACCATTATGGAAATCAGTGTGGAGACTCCTTAAAAAACTAGAATTGGAAATCCCATTGAAGCCAGCTATCTCCCTACTGAGAATTTTTTGGAGGAACTGAAAGTATAATATCACAGTGATATATGTGTACCTATGTTTATAGCAGCACAATTTGTGATAGCAAAATCTTGGAATCAACCAAGATGCCTGTCACCTAAGGAATGGATGAAAAGAATGTGATATTTTTATACAATGGAGTATTACTCAGCTATAAAGAATGATAAACTTGAAGCATTTAATTTCAGTGGATCCAACTTGATCTTAGTCAACTAACTAGGGAAAAGTAATATCCCCTAGTGGGCTTTGATTTTAACTAAAGTGTGAATTAATGGAATATTATAAAATGGATCTTTTATGAAACCTAGCTTATAGTTAAGAAATGTGCATGCTATTCATAAATCAGAAGACTGCCCAACTGCCAGTTAAAAGACAATAGGTTGGCAGTTGCTCTTAGGATTTGGGGCATATGTTTCATTAGGAACATCTGGTTTGATGCCCTCTCTACACATTAAGGAGGAATGGTGACCTGGTCTGGCTCAGTTTCCATTCAGGCTGATCTTCCTACTGGTGAGGAGGCATCTTAGCTCTTGAGATTCCCCACTAGCACTTTCCCTGGCCGAGGGTAAGGACTTGTGGTCACTTCTCTCCATAAGTCCCCATGAGCATGGGAAGACATTCTTTTTCTAATCTCACATCAGATTTTCTTTGTGTTTTCTTGTTTGGAAGTATGTTTCTACTTAAGATTAGACTGTGAGGAACTGTGAACTCCTTCAACCTTTTCCTTCTATCCAAAAACTGAGAACTTTTAGATGGAATCCATAGGAATGAGCGTTTGCCAATGCTAAAGATAAGAAATTCATCTTAGATGAGGTGCACATAGCCCAACTCTGCATAGCCCATTCTTGTGTGAGACACAGAATGTTGTTCATCCAGGAGAACACACACAAAAGTACTATCCCTTCTTATGTTTTCTGAGCAAGTCTCCCAGGCACAGGAAACTGAACCTGAGACTCCATGGAAAGAATTGATTTCTGGGTGAGACCAGAAGGAACTATATCCTAAAACACAACATTTAAGAGACTAAAACACATTTAGTTTAAGGGAAAATACCCGACCTCCTGCCCCCTTCCCCAGCCTGGCCTGATTCTCATCATTTATGTCTGCAGGGGAAGGAAATACTTTCACTAATGCACAAGTTGTGGTTGTTGAATGATGAGTTCAGGTTTTAAGCTGTGAGTTTTATAAGTGTGTTGTAGATATGGAGACAGAAATTTTGGAGCGGATTTTGAATAAAACTTAGCATTGTCTTTCTGCTGAGGTAGCTGGGTGGACAATACAAATGTCATGGGGACTCTTTTGCCCTAGGATCCAGGGAAGGATTTTTCTGAGCCATTACTTGCTTCTATCTATCCCTAAAGGTTAACACTTTGCAGACTAGGAAATGCTCCAAACACTTCCAATTTGCCCTTTTATTTTTCCTCTTCTTCTCAATTGTAAAGAATTGGAAAGCAGTTGATCAGGTCTCTTGATTATTGGTTTAATTTTGTAAGCAATCCTTTCTTCTTTAAGAATGATTGTTATAGCTGGAATCTATAGCTTGTGCTTCTGTAAGTACACTCTGGAATTAGGACTGTGAGTTTCTGGAGAAGGTAGGGGCCTGAGTCTGTGCAGGTGGGTAGTCTGAACTATCTTCCAGTCATTAACCAGATAGCAGCCTCCTTCTCTGAAGAAAGCCACCTCAAGGGCACTGGGAGAGGATATAGAAACCAAGTAGGGATTTAAAAGTGTGCCTATTTTGCCCTCATTTCAGATGAGAAAACTTAATTCTCTTACCCCTTTGGAATGTATTCTCAAACACTGGAAATTGTTCAACACTCACATATTGAGAAAGAGTTGTTTAATATTTTTATACACTCACAGATAGCCTACCTGCACCCTGGAGGCAAAATGCAATGCAGAAGGAAGTACTGATTATGATACTATTTCACAACTAGAATTGTACTATAAGAGAGGCAAAGTGGTCATAATTACCTCATGTTCAGATTCTTTGCATTAAGAGATAATCCTTGTGTTCCAAGTGTAAATGTGAGCCACAGGAAAACAGACATTTCTGGCCCTTAAGACATGGTAAGGTGTATCTATCATTACTGAGCCTGAAATTCCCCTCCCCTGACCTTCAGATCCTGAGGATGATGTTTCCAAGGCAACCTTAATCAAAGCCTTGACAACTATTACTGAGCCTGCAGTTCCTCTCAACTTCCCTTCCAAACTTTAAGGTTGAGGTTTCTAAGCCAACCTTAATGCAAACCTCTTCCAGGCGATATCCATGCCTGTGTGATTTTATTCAGCATTCGCAAGGACATCCTCACAGGAGGTGAGTGGAGAGCTTGGCTCTACCCACATCCATGTGTCCTTTGCTCTCAGTGACCTCAACTCCATCAGTGAGATCCTGAGAAGTATATTGTGGTCTTTAGGGGACTCACTCAGACCTGTGAACTAGACTGGAAAGATGTGACATTACCCTTAAATCAAACATTGACTTCTAATAAGAAACAAGCTACTTTACAAGTTGCATTACATTTGGAGATGAATATTAGAGTTCCACTGTGGGTCAAGTAGTTGCAACACAAGATCCATACTGGGCTACCAGCCAGACGAGATAATGGAACAGGAAAGATCTTTGGACAGGTATTCTTGAAGGTCTAAGAAAGATGAGAATTAAGCCCTTCAGTTATTTTAAGTTTAGCAATTCATCAGGAGAAAGATAAAAACTCTTCTGCCTTCTTAGATCAGTTACAAAAAGTATTTATGAAACATACTCCTCTGACTCCTAATTTAGTAGGAGGACAGTATTCTTAAGGACAAATTCATTACCCAGTCATCTTCAGACTAAGAAAGCTATAAAAGGAGGCTTTTGCTCCAGATAGCTCACTTGATAATGAGAATTGTCTCCTCAGTGTTTTATAATCAAGATCAGGAGGATACCAAGGGGAGAAAGCAAAGACCAAGAGAAAGTGAATGGCTTCATTGCAGGCTTCAAAGTAATAGACAGAAATCTAAAGACCACATGATCATCTCAATGGATACAGAGAAAGCTATTGACAAAGCCCAACACTCATTTATGTTCAAGGTCCTAAAGAACATTGGAATAGATAGATTCTACCTTAACTTGATAAAAGCCATCTATGACAACCCAAAAGCTAATATAATCCTAAATGGAGAAAAACTGAAATCTTTTATTCTTAAATCAGGTACAGGACAAATATGTCCCCTATCACCTCTACTATTCAATATAGTTTTGGAATCCTTAGCAACAGCCATTAGAAAAGAGGGAGAAATAAAGGGAATAAGAATAGGTAAAGAAGAAGTTAAATTATCACTATTTGCAGATGACATGATACTTTACTTGGAAGACCCAAAAAATACCACCAAGAAACTACTAGAATTGGTACTGAAATTCAGTAGCATAGCAGGATGCAAAGTCAACACTCAAAAGTCAATAGCATCCCTCTACACAGATAACAAGCACACTGAAAGGGAAACAATAGAAACAATACCTTTTACAATAGCACTGTGGAAAATGAAATACCTTGGAATTCACTTAACCAGGGAAGTCAAAGATCTTTTCACAGAAAATTACAACATCCTAAGAAAAGAGATTTTAGAGGATTTCAGAAAATGGAAAGATATTCTATCCTCCTGGATAGGAAGAGCCAACATCGTGAAGATGGTCATACTCCCAAAATTGTCATACAGATTTAATGCAATCCCTATCAAACTGCCACCAACATACCTCCCAGACCTAGAGAAATCATTCCTAAAATTTATTTGGAACCCCAAACGGCCTAGAATAGCAAAGGCAATCTTGGCCAATAAAGACAAGGCAGGAGGCATCACAATTCCTGACTTGAAACTATACTCCAAAGCCACTGTGATAAAATCAACATAGTATTGGCAATGAAATAGACCTGAGGATCAATGGAATAGATTAGAAGACAGAAAGGCAAACAAGCTTACTGGAAGAAAGATAGTCTCTTTAACAAATGGTGCTGGAAAAACTGACTTTCTACATGCTGAAAACTAAAACTTGACCCAGGTCTATAACCATGCACTAAGCTAAAGTCAAAATGGATTAAAGATCTAAACTTTAAAACAGAAACACTAAATCTCCTGGAAGAGAAAGTGGGAGGAACTCTTGAAGACATAAGGGTAGGTAAAGAGTTCATGAACAAACATATATTTGCATGGGAAACACTTGAAAGAATCAACAACTGGGGTCAAATCTTCTTGAAGAGTTTCTGCACATCAAGAGAAATTGTCAGCAAAGTGAAAAGACAACCCAAAAATTTTGAAAATATCCTAACTAATAAGCACTAAAACAAAGATCTTCTTTCTAGAATATATAAAGAACTAAGATATATTAGGTCCCTCAAATTTAAAGACCCAGTCCAGAAATGGGCATCTGAGATGAATACAGTCTTCTTAGAGGACGAAATTAAAAAAAGAAATAAAGATATGAAAAAAATGCTCCACATCGCTAGCCATTCATGAAATGCAAATAAAAACAACACTGAGATACCATCTCACTCCAGAAAGAATGGCTATCATAAGGAAATCAACCAACAACAAATGTTGGAGAGGTTGCGGGGAAAAGGGAACGCTTCTCCACTGCTGGTGGGAATGTAGACTGGTACAACCATTGTGGAGGTCAGTGTGGAGACTCCTCAAAAGAGTAGGACTAGAAATCCCATTCAAGCTAGCTATCCCCCTACTGGGAATTTTCTCAGAGGAACTGAAAACATCATATCGTAGTGATATTTGTGTACCTATGTTTATAGCAGCACAATCTGTGATAGCAAAATCTTGGAAACAGCCAAGATGTCCATCACATGAGGAATGGTTGAAGAAGATGTGGTATTTCTATATAATGGAGTATTACTCAGCTATAAAGAATGATAAACTTGAAGCATTTATATTGAAGTGGATGTCACTTGAACTTATAAATGAAATAAACTGGACACACATGTGCAAATATCAGATAATCTCCCTAGTATAAGAAGTCAAAAGAAGAAATACAAATAGAGATGTACAACAACAACTAAAAAGAATTTAGTCAGATATTTAGGGCAAACTGAACAGCATATGCTGCAAAGTACCACTCAGCTTTTCTTCAGAATGGTTAACAACCTAAGTTCCCAGATCAAAATTGGTGAAATAGAAGAGCTGCAAGGCCAGCCAATATTTTGGCCCTAGCCTTTCAAGGTCAGTGAAGACTCAGAACATAGGAGAATCTGCACTGCAACATCATGAAATTCAGTTGTGCCCCAAGTTTTCTGATCAAGGAGATTATGGAGCCACAGAGGAAAGAGACTGATGATCTATAGTGTGCCTGGGGAGAGTCACATAGGGAGAAAACTTTCTCTCAGGCTCTCATAGAGAGCAAACTGGTCAAGCATTGGCTGTGACTCATCCTCATGGATGACACAGACAACGAATCTACAGAGTAAGGTACAGGATTGCAAGATAAACCCTGAGGGGACTTCACTGACCTCATCAGAAACAAAAACTACATCTTTCGGTATATTGGTCTTGGTCTATCTCAGTCTTAACCATCCAGCAGAAAAGTATAAAAATGAGGTATACAACGCGGGGCCATAATATTAAGCTGAGCTGTAAATGGCTGTGGTCGACAACTTCTTCAGATAACTCACTATTGATGTGGAATGCTGGACTGTGTTGGATTGTGTTGTCGAATTCAGGCACCTAAATTGGTTTAATGACAATGGAGTGCCCATCTTTCACAGGTCTAGACAAAAAAAGGGGTGTACAAAGGAAGAATCATGATGTATGTGTTTAAACAGTACAGTAAGGATAAATATGCCATGCTTCTGCATAATTCTATGAGAAGCAAGATTTGTACTAATAGTGGTTGGGCAAGATATTATGTCAACTTCTAGTACTATGGACAACCACTAGGAAGATAACATGGAAGAAAGTATTAATTATTGAGTCTGTGATATAATTCAGCTATAAAAAATAAGATAAGTAAACAGCTACACTCTCTTAATTCACTGATAAAAGACATCTGCTATAATAATGTGTGTAAGTATAATACGTATGCACCTTGTAAGATACCAAAACATTACGAGAAGTTTGCAATGTATTAATTTATGGAATCTGTCCTGTTAATTTGTCTTGAAACTGTCTTATTGCTATTTTTTCTTTAATAAAAAATGGACAGTAAATGTGATTATCAGGACAAGAAGAGCTTGAGGGATAAACTCATCTGTCACCACTGAGAAAAACCAGGTCACATTAGAAGGGACTGTAATTAAAGCCATCACAACAAAAGGCCCCCTGAGCTGTGCTCTGATTGCACTGGAAGTCTGGCTGCCCTCTCAGACAGAGGTATCAGGGACTAGACCCACATTACTAGTTGGTTTAGCAAGACTGAGGGCCACTGTGGCTCTCTGCCTTCTCCATCTGGCTGGACTGTTACCTGTAAGTGGAGCTCCACGTAACCGTGCATAGAGAGGGGGAAAATCATCCACTGGTGAGCAGAGATGCACATCACTCAGCCTTCTCTTCACCCTGGCCTTCCAGTTGTTGGGCTTCAGTGAAATGAGTCACCAGAGAGCAGATGATCTGCTCTTCCCACAACTCTTAGGCTATAACTGGGGCAGCATTCTCTTTCACAGTTCTCTTTTTTATTTTATTTTTTTTAATTCTAAAGAGCTTTAATAAATAAAAAGCTCCATTTCCAAATGTCCACCAAGAAGAAAATGAATAATCAGTTCCACTAGTGTTCATCGTAAAGCTAAACAAAAAAGGGAGGAAAGATGAAGTCTGACAAGTATTTTTTTTCATACAGATAAATACTGCTTCCTCAAGTAAAGGCTCAACATCACTTAGTAATCTGAGCTGGAGGGAATAACTGGTCTTCAAGGTTTCCTTTACTTGGCTCTGTACAATGAAATGCCAGCTTCACCACTTAGGAAAGGCTTGCTAAGGCGTTGAAAAAGTGAAAGACTTCATCCTTGTCACAGATGGCCACGTCAGTGGAGCACTCTGTGCACATGACGAGGTGGGAGATTTCTTCAGCTTCTGCCTGCTCTCCTGGATCTTCCTGGTTAGAGTGAAGCTTCTTGTGGCTCCATCTTTTCTTCATGTTGTCTGGGTTTTTGTATCTTAGAACCTCCTTTTTGTTGACAGAACAGTTCATCACAAACATTGCTCTCTACTCAGTTTTGTAGGATTCGTTGGCAATCGAGGCATAAAGTGGTCATACAGGCAGGGCCATTCAAGACAGCATCACTATTGGGAACTGGCTGCTGCTGACGCGGCCTCTGTCGTCCAAAACCATGATAACCTCTTCTCTGTGCATCAACCCAGGCCTGGTCTCTATTATCTTTTTCGGGATCATACAGCAATTCATCATTTGTTGGAATCCTGTGCTGTCTCTTCTTTTTCTTCTTGTTTACCTGTGCTCCTTTGTCTTCATCCTCAGAATCAGAACCAAAATATATAGCATCATAGTACTTTGCTGGAGCTATTCCAACTTTTTCATTTCCTGAGGAAGATCCTGTTCCAAGAGAAGACAGCTTGTCCTCCATTGTTTTTATGGTGGAATTTAACTCAGCTTCCATTTCTTTTTCAAATTCATCTTCACTAGAGGACTAACTTTCTCCTGTAAGACACTCTGATGAGTTTTCGTTTCCGGTCAGGGGTTCCATGTAAAAGTACATCCACTTCATCTTTAGAGCTGCTCAAAGCTGACTCCTCGTCGCTAGGCTCTTCAACTGCATAGGGGTCATAGTCATCCTGGAGCCGGCTCATGGCGTCCGGAAGGAGCCTACACAAACTCACACAGCTTAGCGATTCTGCTTACACTGCGTTACCGCCCCTTACAGTTCTCTTTTTATTATGCCTGAAAGTCCAGTCCCCCTTCTGGGGAGAGATATCTTGTTTGAATACTGTAATGTACATGCATGTACGTCAGGTATGCTGCCTCTCCCTCAGAATTAAATCCTGAAGTTTGGACAGCTAATGGTAAAATAGGAAAAGCAGTAAGTGCCGCTGCAGTATAAATACATCTTAAAGACCCATTACTTTACTTACTAGACACAAAACTCTTTAGCATCTGAATTTATTTTTTATTTATTTTTTTATTTTTTTGTCTTTTTTTTTTTTTTTTTTTTTTTTTTTTTTTTTTTTTTTTTTTTTTTTTTTTTTTTTTTTTTTTTTTTTTTTTTTTTTTTTTTTTTTTTTTGGAGACAGAGTCTCACTATGCAGTTCAGGCTGGCCTTAAGCTCACTTTGTAGCTCAGGCTGGTCTCGAACTCACAACAATCCTCCTGCCTCAGCCTCCCGAGTGCTGGGATTACAGGCATGCGCCACCATGCCCGGCAGCACCTGAATTTAAAAGAAGACTATTGTCTAGAATCAATGTTTAAGAGCACAAGCTTTAGCCACACCCTGTAACAGCTTTTAAAACACTCCAGTGTTAGGCATTCAAGAACACAATGCACAGTGGAGGCTGGTACAGGACCTTAGGCTGGTAAATGAGGCAGCAGCACCAACCCGCCTGATGGTACCCAACCTGTACTCCCTCCTTTCTCAGATTACCAAAGACATTGGCTAGTTTTCAGTGTTGGATTTGAAAAAAAAAAAACCTTCTTTTGTATTTCTGTATATACAGGTTCTTTTTGCCTTTGAAAATCTTCGTGACGAGGCCTTTCAACTGACTTGGATTGTGCTTCCTCAAGGGTTTGAGGAAAGAGCTTCCACTCAACTTGGCATGTTTGAAGTTTCCAAAGTTGTAGTCCTACAACATATAGATGATATACTGTTATGTGCCCTCTCAGCAGAGCTTTCTAGCCAAGGTACTAGTGCTGTGCTAATTTTTTAGCAGACAGATGTTTTAACATCTCTAGGTCTAAGGCACAGATCTGCAGCCTTGAGGCAAAATATGTGAACTTATTATCTGTAAGGGAGTCCTAAGGGTCCAGAAAGAAAGAATTAATCCAACACTTTTCTTTCTATAGTTTAAACCCTAAACAGCTAAGGGAAATCCTAGGAATTACAGGCTTTTATCACCATTGGAAGCATAGTGAGATCACATGACTCCTCCATAATCTTATAAAGGAAATCCAAAAAACAGATACTGTATTTTAACCCAGGAACTTGATTCCAAAAGCATAAACAAGCACTCTAGGCATCCCAGCAATGAGCTCACTGGCAGGACACTTTCAATCTGCATGTTGATGAAAGGCAGGGCATGGCTTGAGTACTTGTGCTGCATTGAGGACTTGCTTAATAGTCTATAAGGTATCTGAGTCATGAATTAGACATTGTAGCAAAGGGATGGCCTTTAAAAAAAAGTTCAGTGGTTCATAGTCTAATAGTCTTAGAGCTGTGGCTTCTATAGCTGTGCTGGTATAGAAGTACAAGCTTACTTTTAGTGCATATTTATGTGTATTTCACAATGTGGCAGGACTTCTTTCTTCCAAAGGAGCCTATGACTACCAGACAACTATCTTCTTAAAAACAAAGCTGTACTTCTAAAAATACCAGCCATCCAAATAAAGACATGCTCCTCCTCAAGCCCTGAATCTTTCTACCAGAAAAAGAGGAAACTGAGTCTGAAGGACATGACTTTGAGTAGCTAAGTCTCCATACATGGGCAGTCAAGAAAGGCTGATTAGACATCACCTTACTGCCCACGATTTCACCCTCTTCTAAGATGTTCTTTCATGGAAAAATGGGACAAGGAAGGCACTGTGTAGAGTAGTGACTATACAGTAGGCATCAGAAGTTTCCCACCTGCCTCTAGGATAAAAGGCCAGCTAGCAGAACTCATGGCTCTGACAAGGGTTTTATACTTAAGAGAAGGACAAAACATCAATATTTCCATCAGAAGTTCCTTGGTGGGTATTCTCACTTCAAGGAGATGGTTGGAATAAGCTACAAGGTTACACTGATAAGTGATTTTTTAAAAAGTTCAATGGTTCATAGTTTAACGCACCATTACAAGGTAACTGGGTGGCCTATAAACTCCACCTTTATTAATCGTGGATGTAATTAAATTTTTTAAAACAATTGCACTGAAGCCTTTCTGCAGACTCTGTGAGGACCCCTGTTAAGAAAAGTTCCTATAATGAGAACAAAAAGTAATAGATACAAAGAGGGGATGATTGTATGTGGTTAACTTGCACTATGAGGACAACTTAGTAGAAAGGCCTCTATGTTGGGAGCAAATAAATCTTACTCTCATTGGCCTAAGTGTACTATATACTTGAAACGAATATCCCTGGGTAGTATATGCACACCATAACTTTGCAGATCAAAGACTGGTTTGCCACAGACTAGCTTAATCACCCTGGAATTAGATGGAAAGCCCCAGTGGCATTCACTCGTCCTCTGGAACCAATTTGTGACCTCGGTACCTCCTGGGTAGATATAGAGATCCACACGGGAATTTGTGTGATTACAAAGCAAGAGTGTCAAAAACATTGACACACCTGCAAACTCACACTGACATGAGCTTCTAGAAACACGTTTCACTGTATAATCATTTGGCCTTTACATTTGTTCTTTCCCTAGGATTAGAGTGTATTAGTCAGCACATCAAGGCTTTGGCTAACCATACTCAACAGTCTTAAGTGATACCTTTACTGGTTTCTCTCTTCTAAATGAAGAAGTAAAATTAATGAAGGAAGCCATTCTCCAAAATTGGAGAGCATTAAATATTCCAACAGCAGAAGGAGGTACTTGTGCAGGCATGAAAACTGACTGTTATGTATGTGTTCCTGCTAAACTACCTTGGTGACTGGTGAAGATACTGGATGATGGGCTAACACTATGTCAGATTCTAAAATCTCCTGGACCTTCTGCCTGACCTCTTTGTGGGAGGTTATTGCTAGTTATTCTTGGTGGAAACTTCTGTTGGTTATATTTTAAATAATTTCATTGATCTTATTATTTGGCCCATGCATACTTAACTGTTTCTTTGGGCTTGTCTCATTCAGACTTAAAGCTATGTGTCTACCCAAGCTGAGAACAATTGGTGTCTAGCAAGGACCCATAAACAGGCTCTCTGCAGAGTATCACAACTGCCAATCATGACTATGACTCCCGTCAGCCAGAGGTAGCCAGAACAGTCATTGCCCCTTTCCCCCTCATGGCAGGTATTTATACATCTGCAGAGAGGGGAATATTATAGACAGTTTAGTTAGGTAGAAATATTATTGGTTGTCAGACTGGGCCAGGTCCTCAAAGAAGTCAATGAATAAGACAAGAGCCATTACAACTGTTCATGGAAGCACAGTCACTGAAGGCCAGGCCTCAAGACAGAGGTCGAGTGACTACACCTACATACTTCCCTGAGGGGAAACAATAATGACCAGTGTTTGAAATAGGTATCAGTCCCTTCATCAGGGGACCAAGACCTCCTCGACCTGCTGCTTTCAGAAAGGTTCTTGCCCTTTCCGTGTATACTTGCTTCCTCATCAGATCAATACTACCTAAGCAACTTTATTTCTAATCTTATGGAGCAGTTTTGCCCTACCTTGTGCCTGCCTCATGACTGTGCACTGTAAAACTCCTTAGAAAAGTGGCCTTGAAGGCCACCCACTTTCCCACATATCGTTTGCGGGTCTTATCCTGTGCCGTGCTTCTCTAGCATTATGGTTTGGATCTGAACTGCCCTCTCCGCAGTTCAAATGTGAAGACGGACCCCAGCACAGCAGCATTCACAGGGGAGGCTCTCAGGGACGGGGCTTGATCACAAGGCCCTAATGCACTGGTGGGCTAACCTACTTATGGCTTAATAATTTGATAATTAGGAGGTGGAGCATCATGGGAATTGGGGTATTCTCTGGAAGGGTATATTTTGGCCCTGGCCCTGTCCTGAGCTCCATTCTCTTTGGTTCCTGGCTGCCACTGCTCATGATGAGCTGACACACCATAGGCCATGAAAGAAGGGTGCCAGCAGACCCCGGAGTGAGAGTTGTGCTTTTTTTTTTTTTTTTTTTGGTGGAACCAGGGATGAACTCAGGCCCTTGTGCTTGCCAGGCAAGCACTTATTCTACTGAGCCATCTCCCAGGCCCCTAGACTGAGAGCTTTGAAATCAAGTAAAAATGAAGCTTTCCTCCTTTAATGTTTTTTCTTGAATATTTTGTCATAATGATGAAACACAGCTAGCTAATAACTTATTTTGAATTTTTGTATCAATGTTTATAATATATATTATCCCTTTTTGATTATCTTTTCTGGCTATCTTAATATTTTGTGTTAATAACATGCTTTAAGCTGGAGAGATGGCTCGGTAGAATAAGCGCTTCTCTGGCAAGTGCAAGGCCCTGAGTTCAATCCCTGGTTCTTCCAAAAACAAAACAAAAAAGAATACTTTATGTGTGGCAGAAATTTCCTATTTTTATCAACTTCATAGTTTTTATCCAAGTACATACATATGTGCAGAATAATCTGTAACCAGTCTTCCCTGTAGCTATATGGTCATGTGATTAAATCAGAGCAATGATTTATAATATGACAATTCAAGAAGTTAGTGTGAGAAATAAAACAGAGAGAGAAAAGCTAGCAGCAAGTGGAGGACTCTGACTGCCACCACCCTAGTCTAAGCACAGACCACTCTAAGTACCCTCCCCTGGTAAATTTTTATACCCGCTATAGATGTATTATCAGAGGCCAACAGAGCCCAGTAAGCACAGTGTGAGCATGGCTGCGCCCTAAGCCCCAACCACGGTTCACCCGTTGTCTTGACAAACAACACACAACTCCTTGCATGTGCTCAAGTCCGGCTCCGGGTGGACAGCCACAGCTCCCTTGTGCCGAACCCTTCCCCAGAAACTCCCACTCTGAACTTTTCCCTTCCACAGCCCCTCTTTCTTAATAAAGTAATAAAGTAAACTAACAGGAATTCATAATAATAAAGTTTCACCCTCCTGTCTACTTTTTACTTTGCTTTGATATCTATTATCTACCTTAGTGGCACATGTTTCTGGCTCCAGCACACTGTGAGGCTGAGACAGGAGGGTGAATTAATAAAGTAAAACAATAGGAATTCATAATAGTTGTTACATTGAATGCATAGAGACCCTCGATCGTATATATATATATATTCAACTATTATGTTATTATGAATTTCTGTTATTTTATTTAGTGAAATTCTGTATTGTTTTTATTTTTTGTTACTACTTTTTATTCTCTTTAAAGAATAAAAACACCTGGTGCCACATGCCTCCCAGAAGGTTCCAGGCATGGTGGTGCATACCTGCAATCCCTCCTGCTGGGAGGGTTGAAAACAGGAGAATCCCTATATGTCTAAACTCTCTAGTGAGACACTACAAAAAACAATAATAAAATTTAAAAAAAAAATTGCCAGGGAGATCAATAGACTAAGCACCTACCAGAAAAGGCCAAGGTCCTGACGGATCCCTGGTACCAAATATAAAAATGAATGAATGAATGAATGAATGAATGAATGAATGAATGAATGAATGGAAGAACAAATAGTGCTGCTTCCTTGAGGGTGGAGAAAGCACAACTCACAGATGAAAGTGATAGATCCAGAGTCCAAACTTGCAGATTTATTGTCTTTAGGTGCTTTAAGAATTTTTCATGTGAATTTCCTAGAAGGGAAGTAATGTTTTGAGTAACATCTTGTCTTAAAACTGCAGTTAAGATTTTGAAATCTCCATTTCTTTAACTACTTTTTACTTCACTTTGATTTCTGCTATCTACTTTACTGGCACATGTTTCTAGTTCCAGGATGCTGTGAGGCTGAGACAGGGTGGTGAACAACCAGAACCTAGTCTGAGTGATTTAGCAATTTAGCAAGACCCTCAATCAAAGTTAAAAAA
This sequence comes from Ctenomys sociabilis, assembly GCA_004027165.1. Classification (NCBI taxonomy): domain Eukaryota; kingdom Metazoa; phylum Chordata; class Mammalia; order Rodentia; family Ctenomyidae; genus Ctenomys; species Ctenomys sociabilis. The sequence goes on along the minus strand of PVKA01005614.1, from coordinate 10,118 downwards.
TAACTTTTTAAAATTAATTTTAGGAGGAGAGACACATCTTAATGTGAAGGCCCTCTGTTCAATACCCACTACTGAAAACAAAAAAGGAACAAAAGAAGGAAGGAAGGAAGGAAGGAAGGAAGGAAGGAAGGAAGAAAGAAAGAAAGAAAGAAAGAAAGAAAGAAAGAAAGAAAGAAAGAAAGAAAGAAAGAAAGAAAGAAAGAGAATATAGAATTTAATTACAGGACGGGAGCTCTCACTTTAGCAAAACCTATAATATAGTTATATGTCATACAGAGGTGTGAAGTTAAACCCCTGATGTAAAAAAAAAAAAAAATGATGTAACCAAGACCACTAGAACATGCAAGGTTGAAGCAAACAGTGATATCTCTATTTCAGATTTGGCATGGCTGGGCCAAGCACAGTAAGAACACTGGCCTAGAACAAGCGACCACATAGACTTACTGGAAGATGGCCTCTTTAACGAATGGTGCTGGAAAAACTGGCTCTGTACATGCTGAAAACTAAAACTTGACCCAGGTCTATCATCCTGCACTAAACTAAAGTCAAAATGGATTAAGGATCTAAACATTAAAACATGAATACTAAATCTCATGGAAGAGAAAGTCAGTGGAAATCTTGAAGACATAGGGGTAGGTAAACAATTCATGAACAAAAATCAAACTGTACAGGAAATACTTAAAAGAATTAACAACTGAGATCTCCTCTTATTGAAGTGTTTCACATCAAAAGAAATTACCAACAGAGTGAAAAGACAACCCACAAATTTGGAAAATATCTTAACTAATAAGCACTCAGACAAAGGTCTATCTAGAATTTATGAAGAACTAAAAAACATAAGGGCCCCACAATTTAAAGACCCAGTCTAAAAATGGGTATCTGAGATGAGCGTACACTTCTCAGAGGAAGAAATACAAGAAACAACAAAATGCATGAAAAAATTCTCCACATCATTAGATATTCATGAAATGCAAATTAAAACAGCACTGAGATACCATCTCACCCCAGAAAGAATGGCTATCATAAACAAATCAACCAACAACAAATGTTGGAGAGGCTGTGGGGAAAAGGAGCCCTTCTCCACTGCTGGCAGGAATGTAGACTGGTGCAACCATTATGGAAATCAGTGTGGCGACTCCTCACAAAACTAGGACTGGGAATCCCACTCAAGCCAGCTATCCCCTCTCTGGGTATTTTCCCAGAAGAACTGAAAGCATTATATATAGTGATACATTTGTGCCCTATGTTCACAGCAGCCCAATCTGCGATAGCCCAATCTTGGAAACAACCAAAATGCCTATCACCTGAGGAATGGATGAAAAAGATGTGGTGCTTTTATACAATGGAACATTCCTCAGCTATAAAGAAAAATAAACTCAAAGCCTTCATATATAAGTGGATGCATCTTGAAGATATACTCATAAGTGAAATAAACCAGACTCGCATATATAAATATCATATAGTGTCCCTCATGTAAGAACTCAAAAGAAGAAATGAAAACTGAAAGGTGTAACATAGTTAAATGGAAAGAAGAACTTAAGGTTTAAACAACAAATAGAAAGGAGAAAAGTTAGGAAAGAAGGCAGGAGCAAAGCCATACATCTATTTAAAAAGATGGTTAAGGCAATGGCCCTAAGAATCTCCATCAGGTTTTTGAAACTAGCAGTTAATGGGTAGAATTCTGAGCCTCATTAACTGTATATGCTGATATTTGTGAACTATACAACTACACTGAGGATAGCAAAGTGTAATACTAAAACCATGTTTAAAATACCTGTCTTTTTCTCTTCCAAATGCATTAGAATGTCATATCAATTATTGCTCTACTTTCCTTAAAGTAATTTTTAAAAGGGTAATATAAGAAAACAAAAGACAAGAAAAAAGTCATAGGATTGTCTTACCACAGCATTGTACATGATTTGATTTCTAAATTTCTGTGTAAAAATGTGTAACTGGTTTCTTCACATTACGTAGGGATTTAAAATTTAGAATATCCATGGTTGGTGGAAGATAGCAGCTCCATGCTATGTCTAAGGCATTTGAAATCCAGACAGATAGTGATGTGAAGCCCAACTGCCTCTGGAACAGGGTAATAATATCGTTAAGTTTCTCTTCTGGTTATTTAATAACTGAAGTTTGCAGATGAAAATTAGAGAAAGAGAGGGGCTACAAGGATAGCCAACATTTTGGCCCTAGCCCTTCAAGGTCAGTGAGGACTCAGGACATAAGAGAACCTCTGCTGTGACATCCTGTAACTCAGTGATGTCCCAAATTTTCTGATCAAGGAGATTATGGGGCCACAGATTAAAGTGATCGATGATATGTAGTGTGCCTAGGGAGAGTCACCTAGAGAGAAAACATGCTCTCAGGCTTTCACAGAGAGCAAACTGGTCAGCAATGGCTGTGACTCACCCAGATGCTGACACTGAGAGAAGATCTACAAGATGCTGTACATTGTATCAGGGTAAATCCCAAGGGGATTTGACTGACCTTGTCAGATACAAAAGCTACATTTTTTTTTTTTTTTGTTATAAAGGTCTCACTTTAACTTAGCCTTAAACATGTAGCAGAAAAGTGTAACCACAAGCTATAAAAAGTAATGCCATATTAATATGCTGAGCTGTAAAAGGCTCAAGCCAGCCACTTCGGACAGTTACCAGGCATGCTGATACCTCACTACAATTACAGATATTGGACTATATTGGGTTATTTTGCTGAATTCATATACTTACAATCTTTAAACTGGTTTCAGGTATGAAAAGGTCCTTTAAAGACTTCTCCAAATATTGCTTCTCTTACTGCAGTGGAATACTCATCTCTGAAAAAAACAAAATGAAAAAGGGAAATATGTTGGGAGCCACGAAGCTAGGAAATCAATCAAATATATGTAAGTGGACTTGACCCAGTGCCTAAAGCAAACAAGTTACCTCACTCCTGAGATGAACATCCTGTCTGGTTAGGGTTAGCTATCAGTTGCTAGGCAACCTAGTGACATGCATTACTAACTTCACAAAAGTGTAAATAAAGCACAGTTTTGTTGTGGAAAAAAAAAAGGGGGGGAGGAAATATATATACACACAAGAGAGTTAGAATAGGTATACAGCTACTTTCTCTTAGTTCACTGAGAATAAAAGTTTGTACTAATATTGTTTGGCTAGTTTACTATAGTGGATTATTTTGCTGAATTCCTGCACCTATAATATTTAAATGGCAATGGAATACCCACCTCTGACAAAACTAAACAAAAAAAATGGGGATACAAATGAAGGACCATTCTGCATCTGTATATACAAAATAGCTAGGATAGATATGCAGCTACTTTCTCTTAATTTAATGAGAAGACAGATTGGTACTAACAGTGTTTGGACAGGATGGCATGTCTGCCTCTTGTACTATGAATAACCGATACAAAGACAACAATATACAATGTATTAATTACTGAAACTGTTCTACTAATCAGTTTTGAAACTGTCTCATTGCTATTTTTTTCTCATATAAAATTAATATAAAAAAGAAAGAAAGTAAACAAAGAAAAAACTGTGACAACTGAAAAGATTAAACCCCTTAGAATAGTTTTAAAAAATTGTTTGGACAAGATATTATGTCTGCATCTTGTGCTATGAATAACTGCTACAAAGACAATAATATACAACGTGTTAATTACTGTAAATATCTTACTAACCTGTTTTGAAATTGTTTCATTGCTAGTTTATCTTTTTTCTCATTAAAATGAATAAAAATTTTTAAAAAACCAAGTGGCCTGCTATATAAGTCAATTCAAAAGGAAAAAAGAACATCGGCCTAGAACAAAAGTATATGGGGGAGTTTAAGCAGGTGGGGGGTCCTACTGGGAGAGATGGAAAATTTAAGTTTCTTAGAGCTACTGGTAGGTCTGGTACCTCTTCTGGGAAGTATCTGATGGGAAGCTTAGGATGACAGTGACATTATGTAGATTTTAAGGGTTTTTGTAAACCTGAAAAACAACCTGATTTTGGTCTCTCAGGATGGGTTTCCTCTTTGTACAGAGCGGTAGGTCTGTACATGCTTTTCTCTTCAGGTTGGGTGGGGTTCAATGTGGGGACCTAACAATAGGTTTGGTGCAAGTAGTCAAGTAACAGGCAGCAAGGATTTAAAGACTGCAGACTAGAAAGTTTAAGGCATTTGTAAACTATAATGAGTCATTTGATCGCAATTTTATCTATGGTACCTTGATAAATATGTCACATTTGACTGATGACACAGCATTAGACGAAATGATGGTGGACGTCCGGGATGTTGGTGGGTTTTAACCACTTTCTGCCAATTTCAGCAAAGTGACTTGAAAAATAAAATTTTCTCAGAATTCTGCCAACAAATAAACAGAAATGTAGAAAATACAGCTAATATTGTTAATACATATTAAATTTATAAGACTCAGTAAATACATATTGTTACCTATGGGCAGGGTTACAATATGTATTGACTGAGTTTTATAAATTTAAAAATTTAAGAGTAAAATGATACTTTCTGTTGAAACTGGTGTGGTTAGAAGTACTGATTTTGGTGCAGCTGCCTGAATGGGAGGTAAGCTCCTTCCGCACATAAAGCCAGGGGCCACTGTCAAAAAGTTGTGAGGGTTTCCTTCTCACTGAAGCCCAATAATCCAGAGATCCTGAGAGAAGCACAGTGAATAGAAGTATATGAAGGGAGATAAAGAAGTATAGAGAGTCTTTACATTTAAAAATCAGGTCAATTGAAGACATGGCCTAGATTATCTATCTACGTAGGAAAATGACTGGAAGCTTGCCTACAAAAACAAATGTTTGATCAATTCCTAAAGAAAACCTGCAACACTGAATGAAGCACCAGCCAATGGAAATTATGAGGCTGCTCAGGGCTTTGGCTCACATGCTCATCTCAAATGAGATGTAGAGGGTAACAGACAAGCAGCACTCCTGAGCGTATAGACAGATGCTGGAGAATGACAGATGGGAGGTCCTGCTCAGCAGGAGAACCAGGGCTGCTCTGGCCCACCAAAGTCACTGCACTGTCCAGGGTAGGGACTTCACAATTTCTGAACAGATTTGGAAATTATGACTCTCACTGATTTGTTGAAGAAATCCAGAGTTTTCCTTTGGAATATTCATATTCTGAATTAGCTCATTAGCTTCCTTGTATTAGTTCCATCTATCTCATATTTTGTCACAAGAAAGGATTAGTGGGGGCCGGGGAGATGGCTCAGTGGAATAAGTACTTCCCTGGCAAGTGCAAGGGCCTGAGTTCAATCCTCGGTTCCACCAAAAAAAAAAAAAAAAAGGGTTCGAGTCATCCTTTGAATGAAGCCATTCACTTTGTGTTGCATTACATCAAGAGAAACATGAGGCTTCGGTACCTACATTCTGATGATGAGATTGATCCAGGGGTTCAAGGAATGACAATTTTACCCTTTTATTGTAAAGTTTTCCCACCTCCTTTTACTTACAGATAGTTACCATGCACTGTATCCACTGCCTGAGGCAGTTTCCTTGCCCAAGGGAGTTCACTACGCAGAAAATAGTTTATTAGCTTATGAGTGAGGCAGCTAGCTAGTGGATTGTCTTAGAAAGAAGTGGGCAATCGGTCATATTAATGAGAATTTAAATAAGAATAGACAGTGAGTTAAGACTTTTGACCAGAATGAACCTCCTGGGGGAACGTGAAATACAACCCACTTTATCCTAAAGGGAAATGCAGCCACCAGCTACCAAGTTCCTGAGTTCTGAGCAAATTATAATGCAAAACAACTAGTTTTGTTCTAAGATCCCAGATTCCTATAAATATCACGCATGTGAAACAACTTAAAGCTCGCATGATCATTTATTTTAACTGCACACAGCCACTTGTGATAGCTGGCCACTAGCCAGCTAAAAGCTTCCTGCACTCTGCTTACCTATAAGCAAACACAGAGAGACCTCAGTGCCTGCCCACTCATAAGACATTCCAGAAATCCAGAAGCTAGTACCCTTCTCCTTATTTCCAATAACACTCTCCTAACTTCTTGGTGGAAATTTGGGTTGTTTTCAATGCTTTTATGTTATAAATAATGTCGCAATTCATAAACTTACATAGCTGTACACATGGAAAATACGGAAGCTTTCTTCTGTTAGGTCTGAGAAGCCCACCGCGTGAAGAAAGACTCCAAGAGACGTCCTCTCATGCAAAAGCAAGGGGACTTTATTTTCCATGCATGCATGGGGCTCACTGAACGCGCAGGAACAGAGAAGCCTGGAGCTGAGCTGACCGTGGGCTGGGTTTTAAGCCCGAAGACAAAGGGAGGAGGGGTTTGAAAATATATGACTTTTTAGGGTAACTAAGAGGGGTAGGCCAAAGGGCAACTACTAGCTAACTCTGTGGTGTTAGCTGCATTCCGCGAAAGGGGTGGGTTTACTTGTGTAAAGTGACTTATTTTACAAGAGTGTCCCCAGGCTGGAGATTAAATGTTTTCCCAAGCTAGGCCTGAGGTTTATGACCCCACCTGAGGTTTTTATGTCCTCTTTGTTTTAGGAACAGGGATTACAGCCCTAGTGGGGCAAAGGTTCACAGCATTAGTTCATTAGGCAGTAATTTAGCTGACATGGTTAGCTGATGTACTAAGGCGGCGCACACAGAACAGAATGGCGACGTAACCTCGTGTATGTCCTTAGAAATTATTTGAGCCCTACACTTCTACCCCCAGCAGGGCTGCTCATTCTACAGTTATTGGATATGACATGCACACATTTATCAGAGTAAACACATAGAAAAACGCATTTTGAAAACCTTTTGACAATTATTTGCTATCAGGCCTTGGCACAAATTCCTTGATAACCTAAAATGTCATTGCTATTCTTGTGCATCATCTTAAAACAGGGTCAGTAACATCCTGAATCCTATGCATATTTCTCCAATTACTGGGTATAGTTAGTCTAGGAATCTGTAACAACTAGACTTGACCCCTAATTCACACACACGCACACACACACACACACACACACACACATACACACACACACAACGCCTAATCTATAAGATTAGAAAAGATCACGGGAGCCTATTAAAATTTATGCTCTACTTATAAACTTTATCATAATTACCTATTTCTTGTACAGTTAAACAATAATGAAAGTTGTTTTCACTTGACCCATATTAAATTCAGATGGTCTGGAAGTAAGCTGAAGATTTCTTTTACAATCTTATGTAAATTTACTAAGGATCATTTCTTCCTAAAGAATTTTAACTTCTGTCACAATTTTCAAAATTTCTCCTACATCCCTCTCTTAAGTCCCCAGAAAATTCATCTAAGAGTTCAAACTGATTGCTTTAATATGCAGGCTGTACAAATCACACATAAGAAGACCCCTCCCTTTTTTAAAAGGTCAGAACTCTTAGAAAATGAGTCCAGCACTTGGCAACAAGCAGTAACTCTAAGGATATAAAGTACTGAGCTAGTTCTCTTGAGATCCTTTGCTCAGCCTATGCCAGCTACCCTTTGTGGTCATGTCAGAGTCTTCATTCAGATAAAGCTGTAGGCAAAATATTTAGAGCTGTACAGTAAACTTTAAACCAATGATCATGTACTCACTTATTAAACTTAAAACAGTATGAAAGGATATTGCCTAAAAGTGCCATGTCAAGAACTTGAAAATTTCAAAATATTTCTCCAATATTTTCTTCAAAGCCATGATGGAGTAAGAATACAGATAATATTTGAAACTATTTGTCCCCATTTATCCACAGGTGATATGTTTCAAGAACCCCCAATGGATGCCTGTTGAAGTTTATATCTGGGTTGTACCGGAAGGTTGTACTTCATGTACTCAGAAGTAGGTCAGTTGGAAGACGATGTCAGGGGAGCACTAAACTCACTGGCAGATTTCCCCATTTGAGGGCTGAGTGTGCTCTCCAGAGGCAGCCAGTGGGGGTAGGGCCTGTAGAATTTATTTCCTTCCTACCTCCCTGCTTCCTGGCCACTGTGATGTGAGCAGTTATCCTGTGCTGGGCCCTTCCGTCCTTGCTTTTTCCACCACTGAGCCAGCTAGTGATAAACTACAATCTTGAGTCGAAGTTGGTCATTGTGTGTCAGTGACAAATAACATGACCAAAACAATGCCTGACAGCATGGACAGTACCAAATTCTACGTTTCTTTCTATAACCCTGCACTTTTACCACATTGCACCAAAGTTAATCTGCCCTTCTGTGCTTATGCCTTAGTGACTCCTTACCATCAGTATGCTCTCATGCTGCAGGCATTATTAAGGAAAATAAGGGTTTCTTAGGCACAAGCACTACTGCAGTGTGAAAGTCCACTTGCTAACTGAATTGGCTGCTGAGTAATAGGATGATGACTTGTAGAATGTGGTCACACACCACAGATAGACTGTTTACATCCCTGGCATGAAATTTCATTATGCTCTTCAGAACAACATGCAATTTAAAATTTATGAATTCTTTATTTCTGGAATTTTCAATTTAATATTCCCAAACCATGATTGACTATAGGTAACTGAAACTGTGGAAAGCCAAACCTACCCAGTATGATGGAAATGATCGTATTTCCCAACCAAGTATTTCCTTCCTCAAGGAGGTCCCATAGATCACTGGTAAAATGCCCTCAAAGGGGATTGTGGAATCCTTATCCATTCCCTCACTATGCAGTTCCAGCTGGCCTTAAGCTCACTTTGTAGCTCAGGCTGGTCTCGAACTCATAACAATCCTCCTGCCTCAGCCTCCCAAGTGCTGGGATTACAGGCATGCGCCACCAGTTATCTTTAAATTTTGGAAAAATGAAAAGGAGAAGGAAGAAAGTTTTCAAAGTTGACACAGCAAATGCACAGTAGAAGTAGAATTTTACTGTTTACCTGAGCTGTGTTTCCAATCCCTGTTCCCTATGTTCTCATTTCATTTGTGGAGCCAAACAGAGCGCTTCCCGAGAACCCACGGGAAGTTAGAAAAGCACATCTCAGACCAGGCGAGCTCATGCTGGGGACACGTGTGGAGAACAAGTTAACTTCTCTGCTTTTTGGTAGATCTAACCTGGCATTCCAGTTCCCTGAGGTCCAGAAAGCTGTTGACTGTCATCATCACCACTGCCCATCTCTGTCCATCGGAGGATGTAGGGTACAGAAGAAGACAAACAGCAGGCGTTTCAAGACAGAACGCTCCAGGGAGTTTGTTTGCACTTTGCTCTGCGCCTAGCTTCCCTGTGCTTCCTTTCGAAGCTCCCTTGATTCCAGAAGAGTCATACAGGACAGACAAGGCTGCAAAACATCGCCGAGATTAACCCACCTATTACTGCTACCAAGAGTAGTGAAACTCTTGTTGTCCTCATAAAACTTTTGGAATATCTTCTATAAGTCAGCTAGCTATTATGCTCATTCCAGATTGAATTGCTGAAAGCAATACTGGGAACACTTTTCAATAAACCCACTATGTAGAATTGTGCTTTTATTTATTTATTTATTTATTGAAGTACAAATACCAATGAGACAGTTTCAAGACAAATTATCAGGACAGATTCGATAAATTAATACATTGCAAACTGTTTGGATAATGTTTTGGTATCGTACAAGGTGCATACATATTATACTTACAGACATTATTATAGCAGATGTCTCTTATCAGTGAATTAAGAGAGTGTAGCTGTTTACTTATCTTATTTTTTTATACCTGAATTATATCACAGATTCAATAATTAATACTTTCTACCTTGTTATTTTCCTAGTGGCTGTCCAAAGTACTAGAAGCCGACATAATATCTTGTCCAACCACTATTAATGCAAATCTTGCTTCTCATAGAATTATGCAGAAGCACGGCATATTTTGTAAAGCCCAAATAATTTCTAAGAGCATACATGAGGTTACACCGCCATCCTGTTCTGTATGTGTCACCTTAGTACATCAACAAACCATGTCAGCTTGTATAGATTACTGCCTAATGTTATGTCTGCTTATGGCCATAGAGCTTAAATTATCCATGTTTTTAAAACAAAGAGAACACAAAAACCTCAGGCCTACCTGGGAAAAACATTTAATCTCCAGCCTGGGAACATTCTTATAAAATAAGTCACTTTGACCCAGCCATTCTCGGGAAACAGCTAAAACCACAGAGTTAACTAATAGT
>PVKA01005613.1:78501-89304 GCA_004027165.1 Ctenomys sociabilis | reverse complement strand
GCTGTGCAAACATGGTTGGTCCTGCCCTCTGCAGTGTGCTCCAGAGGACCTCTGCGCAAAGCTGATGCTGGGCACTTTGGAGTGCAGGGCGATGCTCAGAGAATTCTCAGGACTCAGAGCCAGGGAACTGCCCTCTCCCAGCACTGCAGGGTATTGAGCAAGGAGCTTAAGAAGAAGGTGGGTGTGGAGACTGGAAAATCCATTAGGCATATAAAAGAAGCTTAAACCTCAGTGCCTCTAGTGTTCCTGCCTCAGGGGTGCTGGCCCCATTTGCAATTGAGCTGTAGCCCTACCTGGGGTGGGGTGGGATGGGAATATATCCAGCTGCTTTCCCAAATCTGCCCCCTCCTATTGTAAAGACCCAGGAGCCTTTCTCTGGAGTCTTTGCTGCTAATAGGTATAGCAGACCCTGCCTGGAAATCCGATCTGTCTGAGGAACCATTTCTTCATACCCTGGCAATCTACCATGTTAGACCTTGCTATGAAATAGGGCCAAGAGATCCAGTAGCCCGGTGGAATTGGATGTTTTTGTTCTTTCTCTCTTTCAGTCACTATCTCTGGGTGACTCTGCCCCTTCCTTCACCACACATAAAATGCTCTCACCATAGTTTGAAAAGCATCTCTTGCATACATAGCTCATTATCCAGGATAAAAGAGGCCCTGAAGATGTAAAGCTAGACATGCCCAGAGGGTGGAGGGGAGATACAGCAATTTTGGTTTCCACTCATGCAGCTCTAACCCAAGCTCTGTACTACCTTGCAAGTAAGTACTGTTGGTCTAAAGGGGAGATTGTTACCAGACAGGATTTGTCCAGGGTAAGCTTACTCTGACTGGGAAGAGAAGTCAAAGCTCAAATCCCTGAGTTTGGAAAGTAGGTGGGTAAAAGAGACAAAGCCGGAAAAATAATAGGGTAGTCTTTACGCATTCAAAAGGCAGCCCAAGATCATTAACTAATGACTTTTATTTCTAGTATTCCTGAATCACTTGGGGTACAGAGGTGGAATTGTAAGTGGTTGGTGCCTCGCCCAGCTTGTGGCTTTATATTAGGTTGCTGCCTAGCTTCCAGTTCACCAGCTTCCTTCTAATTCATGAATTCTTGTGATGTTTCATTCCCTAAAAACCCTTTAGTGGGCCAGGGAAATGACTCAGTGGAATAAGTGCTTCCCTGGAAAGCGCAAGGACCTGAGTTCAATACCTGGTTCCACCAAAAAAAAAAAAAAAACACCCCTTAGCTTTCTACTCCTTGGGCTCCCAGGAACAACATCCCCAAACCTTCTCCAGTCCCCACAGCCTTCACTGTCTACCTCTCTAGCATGAAATTCAAGACTTTTGAATTTCCAACAGTTTGATTCATTAAACAAATGGCTAGTTTATTTAAAATTAGAGAATAGTAATTTGTGGCCTGTTAAGCTGTCTCCCCATTACTAAAGAATGGTCTCACTGAAAGTTCAGTCGGGCTGAGAGAAGCCTAGGGCCTACCTAGTCTCCCTCCTGGTATACACATCTGGGATACCTAGGGCCCGCACAATCTTCCCCCTGGGAGACACATCCAGGATAGCTACTAAGTGCTGTTTAGGCCTGGCAAGGAGAGGGGAAATGGGATGGGAAGATAATTTGTTTGACAAGGCACTAGTATCTCTTTCTAAAATTTTATAATAACCCTATAAATATTATATCTTTTTTATAAAGCCATACATGTTCTCCATACTTAGAAAACTTGGAAAACACTGAAAAGAATTGAAAACCACATTTAGCTTCACCACCCACTGATGAGCATTGTTAAGAGTATTTTATTTCCTTCCAGCTTTTTTTTTATCACTGCCTATAACATAATTTCTTTTTCTGACTATAAAAGCAATTCATATTCAAAATAAAATTTTCAAATAACAGGAAAAATGAACATCATTCTAGTTCTGCTATTGTGAGATGACTCTGCTTATGTTATTGTGTTTCTTTTTCATCTAAGTGAGATGACATTATCTGTGCTGTGCATTTCACTTAGTATTTTATTGCGTACCTTTCCCCATGTTGGTAGGTACACATCCGAAGTGTGACATGTAGTAGCTATATGGTCACTGTGTGAATGGACCCTAATTTATCCTTTTGTTTTGCAGGAGAGACAGGTTTGGGCAAGTCCACCCTCATGGATACCCTGTTCAACACCAAGTTCGAGGGGGAGCCAGCCACCCACACTCAGCCAGGTGTCCAGCTCCGGTCTAATACCTATGACCTTCAAGAGAGCAACGTGGGGCTGAAGCTCACGATTGTTAGCACAGTGGGCTTTGGGGACCAGATCAACAAGGAGGACAGGTAAGAAAGGCAGTGGAGTGGAAGGCTAGAAGGTCAAGGGAGAAGTGTTCTTGCTTTCTGTAGGTCTTAGTGGAAGAACAGGTGCTGGGGCCCAGAACGTCCCCCAGAATGCTACAGCAGGTAGCAGGTCCCTCACAGGCGCCATCCCCACCCAGGGCCCTGATCCTACCAACTATTCTGCTTCATCCACTTTGCCAAAAGAGGGGTGTTTTTCCAGTGTGCATAGGTGGGGTGTCAGCTCCAACCTGCAAGCACTTCTGGAGCTCCTGTCTTGTGCCAGGAGCTGCTGGGCTCTGACGATATAGGCTCTACCCTTAGTCTTCTCCCTTGAGGCATTCATATGCAGGAATGCTTTTGAACACATAATTTCTGTGAAGGACAGAGTGTGAGGAGGTAAAGGACAGGTACAATGAGACCACAAATGTGAAAACAACTCCACGTAGGAAGATCGAGGAAGCTGTGGTGGAGCATGTACCCTCTCTCCCTCTCTCTCATTTCCATTAGGATTTGAACTCATGACCTTGTACTTGCTAAATAGGCAGTTATGCTACTGAGCTATATATCCAGTCCCTGAACTGACCCTTAATGGGTAGCTACCTTCCCTACAGATGAGGTACAGGAAAGAAGGGCATGCCAGGCAGAGGTGACTGTTGCACAAGGGTAAAGCGGTATTGTGGAATCTGTCCTGTTCTAAGGAACTGCAGGTTGCACTTTTTTTCTAATCAGAGGCAGAGTTACTGAGAAGCTGCTGAAACTTAAGGCTGTCCCATGAATAGGTTCCTTCCAAGGCCCTGTAACTAATTTTAAGCCATAAGTTCATATTACTTTTCTTGAAGGACCTTTCAGACCCTCCCAGACTCCATAAAGCCTGGATCTGCCTCTGGGCCAGTGGCTGGAATGAGCTGGGGGAAAAGCCAGGGCTCAGGAGCCCAAGAAGTGGGAGCCAGATCATAGAGTGATTTATAGAGGAGACAGATGTGGAGCCATTGAAAAGATGTAAGAAAGACAGTGGTGTGGTGTGATTGTCCTTTGTGGACATACCATAAAGTCCTATGGTATGGCATGAAAATACAGTAGAAAAACAAAAAGACCAGTGAAGGGACTATCAGATCAATTAGATTGAGGCAGGGAAGAGGGGACAGATTTGATAACTATTGGGAAGGTAAAACCAATAGGTCTTAATAGATACTGCATGTGTAGTTGTGAAGGCAAAAGAATAATCTAGAACGAGGCCTGAATTTCTGACCTTGGGAATTGGACAAATGATAGTGACCTCCCTTCAGTTAAGAACCACACTTAACAGCCAAATAGCTCAATGGATTAAAGCACCTGTAAGAAGGCACAGGGGCCAGGGGTTTAATCCCTGAGCCTGCTGTGCCTGCCCCCCAGGGGCGGGGCACACTGAGATGGCAATTGAGACTGGGCGTGGGGCATGGGCCTGTAATCTCAGCTCTTGGGAGGCTGTAAACAGGTGGATCACTACAAGTCTGACCTAGTGGTAAGACTGTGAACACTTTGTTGACCCTTCCCTAAAAATAAAAAAGGGGGCCAGGGAGATAGCTCAGTAGAATAAGCGTTTGCCTGGCAAGCGCTGGGACCTGAGTTCAATCCCTGGTTCTGCTAAAAAAAAAAAGAAAGAATATCAGGAGCTGTGATGACCTTCAGTGGTAGGTAGCTAAGAGAACAGACTGGAGATCTGCAGAGGGTCTAGATAAGAAATACAACTTTAGGTTGTGAGTGTAGAAATTGTTCTAACAGTGGACACAGGTAGCACTATCTAAGAATCAGCGTAGAGTGGACTGAAGACAAAAGCTGGGGTGTACGAGTTCAGCAGACTGGGCCTACTATCCCAAAAGGGACTGGGCAGGACAAAGGGAGAGCCTGGTGTGTGAGTAAGGGGTAGGATGAAGCTTAGAGAAGGGATGTGGTGAGAGAGGGCTGGGGACCAGGAAAGGGTGCAGGTCAGGCGCTCTAATTAGAGATGTCTTTCTTCTAGAATTTCAAATGGAAAACAATTCAATTCATGTGTACATGGTGGAGTCAGACCACACACCATTGTCTTTCTTAAAACTAAAACAAACAAACAAACAAAAAAAACAACAAATAAAACTTTTCAATGGCTGCAGGTCTGCATACCTTATAAATCACCCTAGGATCTGGCTCCTGCTTCTTGGGGCTCATGTACCCTGGCTTTTCCCCTAGCTCATTCTAGCCATTGGCCCAGGTTTTTTTTTTTTTTTTTTTTTGTCTTTTTGAGACAGGGTCTCACTATGCAGCTCAGGCTGGCCTTAAGCTCACTTTGTAGCTCAGGCTGGTCTCGAACTCACAACAATCCTCCTGCCTCAGCCTCCTGAGTGCTGGGATTACAGGCATGCGCCACCACGCCCGGCTTACATTTGGGGTAAGGATTATGTTTACAGTTTTTTTTTCAGAATCAGGGATTGAACTCAGGCCCTTGCGCTAGCCAGGGAAGCGCTTATTCTACTGAGCCATCTCTCCAGCCCCTTATTGGCCCAGGTTTTATGTAGTCTGAGAGGGTCCAAAGGGACCTTCAGGCCCATTTCAGAAAGGACCATTCATCATTTTGAGCAGGGTCTGCTCATCCCTTGAGGAGTCTCTTGTCTCTCAGATGGACTGTATCTCCAATTGTGCTTCTCCCTTAAAGCTACAACAGTCGTACTCCCATCTTTACAATGAACAAATAAATGTAGCTTCTTAATAATGAATTGAATTGTTTTCCATTTGAAATTCTAGAAGAAAGACACCTCTGTTTTTCTATAGACTTGTTTATTGTGCTCATCGTATTTGGTTGAGAATGAATTAGGGCCTGGGGAAAGGACTAGTTCAGCCACAATCTGAGTGCTTCATCTCAGCTGCAGATTTTTCAGGAACTCCTCAATTAAATTTTGCACAGTTCTTTCAGTTACATACATTCACTGTATCTACCAATGGGCAACGCCTTAATAATTATGCCTTAGAAGGGCTGAACATATACTGCCCCTGGAGGCTAATATGGTTCCATAATATTTTAAAAATATTCTTATTTTTTCCTGATTATAAACATGATAATTACTCAAAATATAAAATAACAAAGTAAAGTAAGTGGGAATGAGAAGCTTCCCTGCAACAAGACTGGGCAGCAGGGATGTTACAAGCTGCAGGGATCTCTAATAGAAAGTGATGGTTTCTACATGCTACCAGGGCTACTTAAGTACACACAGAGCAAGCAGTGCAGCTGCATATAGACAGGACATCAGAATGCCCTGCTTTATCTGGGGCATGTGCTTCAACTGAGAAGAGCAGCAACTCAGACTGGACGTTCTGGAAAGCTACCAGTTAAAGAATGCTAGGGAAAATGGAACCTGAAGGGGAGACTGTGAAAAGCAGTCTGGAGGGGGAAGTGCTTGGGGACTTAGGCTTTGGTCTCAGACAGACTTGAGTTCACATCTCCTCTTGCCATTTAGTAGCCCAGGAACCTTAGGGGAGATAGTAAACTACTCTGTGCATCAGCTTTCAAGTTACCTGGGAAGCGAGGACAGTGATTACAATAACCCTTGCTGTAGAGGGCTGTGGTGAAGCATACTTGATGTATATGGCATATGAAATGCTTAAACAATACCTCATACAGAGTAAGTACCTTAGAAATAGAAGGTCCTGTAATCATAGTTTTTTATTTATAGAAGAATCAAGAGTTGTAGCTTCCAGTATATGGGAAGAAATGATAAATCAACATATCCAGGAAAATAAGAACTGAAAAATAGCTGTTGAGTTTGGTAACATGAAGGTCCTTGACAGATTTAGGAATAATTCCAGGGGAATTGTGGGTAGAGCCTAGATTGCCACAACTGCCGAGTGAGTGTAAGCCACGAATGTAAGAACATCAGAATCTCAAGAAGAACATGAAAACAAAATATGAGTCTGTCAGATTCGTGTTTACATGGAAATTTAGTACATGTAAGTCAGTAGGAAAAGAATGATCTATTTAAGAAATGGTGCTGGGAAAGTAGGCCATTCATTTAGGAAAAAAAACAAAATGGGACCCTCTCACACAAATACCACTCCCAAAAATAGATTCCTATTGGACTAGAAACAGATTCTAAAAATATAAGGAGGAAATATTGGAGAATATTTTTATAACTTTGGGGGTAGAGAAGGCTTTTCTAATCATGAACAAAACTCCAAGTTATAGAAGAATACAGTAACATTGGGATTCACTAAAATAAAAAATACTCATATTGAAAGATGTCTTAAATGTAAACACAAGCTACAGATGGGGCAGAAATATTTGCAACCTATGTAACAAAGAAATTTTCCAGAATGTAAAAACAGCCTCTGTAATTCATTGAGAAATAAGCACATAATTGATAAAAGGGAAACACAAATGACCAATCACCACATGAAATGATACTCAGTTTCATCAGTGATTAAGGAAAATGCAAAATGAAACAGTGAAATATTTTGTGTCCATCACAGTTGCCAAAATAAAAGATGGCATAATATCCACTAACACAAGGTAATTTCATTCATGTTGGTGGGAGTGTAAATTGATACAGTGTTTCAGGAGGGCAAATTTGGCAGCATCTCTTAAAATTCTAAATGTGAGTGATTCATGACCCAGCAGTTCCATTTTAAAATATACAGCCTGGAGAACTAATTGTACATGTTTGTTAGAAGCATACAGAGAGAGCATTTATTGCAGCATTGGTTATTGGATAAAAAAGCTTAATGAGAATTTCCACCAGTTAACAGTGCAATGAATTATGATACAACCATACCATGCACTGATATTTAGCAGATTAAAAGAATGAGGTAGATTCATATGTGCTCATCTGGATAGAGCACCAAATTGTGTTGTTACATGAAGAAAAGTAGTTGCAGAATGACACACAGAACATGATGCCATTTGTGTAAATCTATCCCCTTCGCCCTGTAAAACAACAAGCACTTTTCTCTATTTCTATATGTAAATACATAGAAAGGATGGGGAATGATACTCAACAGACTGACAACAGTGATTACCTCCGAGGCAAGGAGAATATGCACATGTATTGCTTACATACGCGGTTCGAGCCCCAGCACCACATGCCATGCCAGCCCCACCCGCAGGGCCGGCTGAGCTCACCCCCCACCCCCGCGAAAAAAGAATCCATGATGTGTAGCGAGACACTGTAATAAATAAAGGAATTAAAAAAAAATAGATGTCAAAAGAATGAAGTTTTAGAAAAAGAAGCTGATAAAGAAGCTTGGTTTAAAAGGCTTGTCTGAGCTGGGCAAAAGAGATAGGTAGTATACAGAGGGAGACAAAGATACTGAGGCAATTCTTAAGAATAAGGGGTGGTGATGACGGTTCAAACAGGAACAGAAATTTCTGGAAGCAGAAAGAAAGAAGGAAGCTAACTAAGATAGTTGTATGAATTTCTATTGGTTTATTCAAAGGAACAGTTAATGCTTTATTAAAAATCAGTTTTGGTCATTCTGATCAGAGAGCTCAGTAGACTAAAGCGCTTGCTTAGCCAGATGCAGGGATTGGGGTTTAATTCCTGGCGTGCTGTGCCAGCCCCGCCCACAGGGCGTGGTGGCGCATGCGTGTAAACCCAGCACTTGGAAGGCTGAAAACAGGAGAATCACTACAAGTCTAATCTACGTAGTGAGACCCTGTAGACTGTGTCCTAAATACATACATACATACATAAATAAATAAAAATCAATTTTGCATGCCTATATCTGGTAATCTGAAAAACTAATTTGAAGATAAAAATATCCAGTATAACAAGCATTGTTGGTTTCTTATCATCTTGTTTTCAAATTCTGTATCATTTTTAATGTTTTTTTATTTTTTATTCTCTTTAAAATAAAAAAGAAGTTTCTAGAACAGACAGGAGGAGACAGATTTGAGAAAAAGAATCAATGAGACTTAGTGAGCAAGTTGGTGCGGGGGACCCAGTTCAGTTATCAACTACTAAGTGTCTACTTTGTGCTCAGTACAGTGCGAGGTGCCAGAGACACTAGGAGATAAATCATAGTCTTTAGTTAAGGGGCTCATAGCTTAGTGAAAGAGACAAATATGTATACAGATTCTGCATACATGTCATGTGACATTCTGCAACGTGATGTGTATGGTGACTGAGGTCTGTGGGGCGAACTGTGGAAATAGGAAGGGCAGCAGTTGGCCAAGCCTGGTGGAGACAGAGTAGGGGAGAGGTGGCCATTCTGAATAGTTTATTACTCCACCTTATTCACTACATACCAGCTCCCTGGCCTTCTTGTTCAAACTTGTCAAGCTAGCCTCTGCTTCAGGATCATTACTCCGTGTGTTATTTAATCGCCGTGATATGTTCTCTTACTGGATAATTTCTTGGTACTGGGGATTAAACCCAACCCCAACCCCTTTTCAATTTTTTTTAAAATTTTTATGTATTTGGTACAGGGTCTCACTATGCAGCCCAGACTCATAGTGATCCTCCTGTTTTCAGCCTCCCCAGTGCTGAGATTATAGGCATGCACCACCACTCCCAGTCTTCATGGCCAGCTCAGCACACCCAGAGGCAGAGCCAGTGTGGCATGTGGTGCCAGGGATGCAACCCTGGTCCCTGCGCTTGTCTAAGCAGGTGTTTAGTCTGCTGAGCTATCTTGCCAGCCCTGATTTTTTTTTTTTTTTTTTTTTTTTTTTTGTCTTTTGAGACAGGGTCTCACTATGCAGTTCAGGCTGGCCTCGAGCTCACTTTGTAGCTCAGGCTGGTCTGGAGCTCACAATAATCCTCCTGCCTCAGCCTCCCGAGGGCTGGGATTACAGGCATGCGCCACCACGCCCGACTCTGAATTTTTGTTTTTAAAAGAGGGTCTCTTAAGTTGCTGTCTTCCTCCGGTTGGACTTGAACTTGCAATCCTCCTGCCTCAGCCTCCCAGAGTGCTGGAATTACAGGCTTGTACTACCCCTAACTTCTTTGGCTATTTCATTTTTACTCCTACAGTTCAAATATCATGTCCTGAGAGGAACCTCCCATGCTCACTGATTTAAAGTAGCTGGACTGTACAGATCCATTTGTCTTACTGCAAATGCTTCAACACAGGGAGACATGGCAACAGGAATTAGAAAGATAGACAAGAAGACAAAAGCTGGGCTAGGGGGTCCGTGGCCTGTTGATGGGCAAGACTCATGCACCAGCACAAGGAAACCTATGTTATTTATACCTTTGGCAAAGTTAATAGCATATGACACAAGGTTGCCTAGTGCATTAAGCAGTCAGAGTGCTTATCTCTGGACTGAGGTAGCTTGTCTGCTTTAGGCACTGAGGCCTAGGCCTGCCTACACACCTTTCACTGATTTTTCCATCTTTCCAAGGCTCCCTTCATATCCCCTTTTTTTTGTTTTGATTTGTCAGAGATGGGTGTTCTACTGTGGTTAGAGCAGCTGTATTTTGGAGTCTTTAGAAAATCTTTTCATATGCCAGATTGTAGGTACCTGAATTCAGCAATATAACCCTATATAGTCTAATAGTCCATAATAGCAGTGAGTTATCAGTACAGCTGGTAATTGTCAGAAGTTGTTGACTTGAACCTTTTCTAGCATAGCATATTAATTATGGCATTACTTTTCACACCTTATGGTTAACACTTTTCTGCTAGATGGTTAAGACCAAGTTAAAGCAAAACCTGTATTAACTACAAATGTAACTTGCTATCTTACAAGGTCAGTAAATCTCCTCAGGATTTGCCTTGAAACCTTGTTCAGCACCACTTAGACCTTCTGTCAGTGTCAGCCATCTGGATGAGTCACTGCCATTGCTTGATCAATTTGCTCTCTGTGAGAGCCTGAGAAATTTTTTCTCTCCTGGTGGCTCTCTTTAGGTCCACTCTACATCATTGATCACTTTCCTCTGTGACCCCATAATCTTCTTTATCAGAAAATTTGGGACACAATTGAGTTACATGATGTTACAGTACAAGTTCTCCTATGTCCTGAGTGCTCACTAACCTTGAAGGGCTAGGGCCAAAATGTTGGCTGTCCTTGTAGCTCATCTATCTCTAATTTTTGGTCTGCACACTTTAGTTGTTAGATATCCAGAAGAGAAGCTTAATGACATTATTACCTTGTAACACAGGCCATTAAGCTTAACATTACTATCTATCTGAATACCAAACACCTTAGACATAAAATGGAACTGTTATTTTCCAACAGCCATGGATATTCTAATATTTAAATTCCTATAGAATGTTAAAAAACGATTACACATTTTTACATAGAAATTTAGAAGTTAAACTGTATGCAACACTGTAGCAGGACAATCCGGTGACTGCGACATGCTTACATTTTTGTTTTGACATAACATAGTCCTATTAACCAATCTTCTCTAATACATAAGTATTTTTTACCTAATTAATTATTTTTAAGTGGGATATATATCACAAGACTTTTTCTCCCCCCCCCTTTTAAAGAAAGTCTTAATACAATAAGCTATCTTTTTTTTTTTTTTTTTTTTTTTTTTTTTTTTG
>PVKA01005613.1:0-78401 GCA_004027165.1 Ctenomys sociabilis | reverse complement strand
TTTAGAAGACTTGTATATTTGGAATCATGGATACACTTAAGACAACCTAAGATTTACAATAAAGAGTTACCATATACATGTGCAAATTTTTGCTTCTTAATTTAGCTGAATACCAAAATCATTTGTAAGAGAAACCCAATTGTCATTTTTTTTGAAAGACTTATCTTTAAACTGATGACCTTTTTATTGAGGGTGTCTCCTAAGAGACTACTGAAATTATTGGGAGCACCTCATTAATGAACGAAAAGATTGGCCGTGCCTCTTATTCATCAATAGTACTCTTCTCTGAATAATTTCTCCCCATTCTAAGGAATTTTTTTTCAGTAGTAGGGATTGAACTCAGGACCCTGTGCTTGATAGACAAGCACTTATTCTACTGAGCTATCTCCCCAGCCCTCTAAGGAATTTTTGTTTAATTAATTTAAACTTCCGGCTGGCCAAATAGCTCAGCGGATTAAGGGGTTCAATCCTCTGGCATGCTGTACCCACCCCGCGCCTGGAGAAGGCAATTGAGACTGGGCAGAATGGCATGCCACCTGTATTCCCAGCTCTTGGAGGCTGTAAACAAGGGGATCACTCAAGTCCAATCAGGTAGTGAGACCCTGAACACCCTGTAGACCCTTGCCTAAAATACAAAACAAAACAAAACAAACAAAAGAAAAAAAACTTTTTGATAAACTTTGTATAAACCGATTTTTTTTTTTACAAAGCTACTTTTAATACTTTGGGGTTTGCCACACAGGAATAAAAAACACTGGGAAAGGGTAACCTCCTCACAGAGGCTACCTGAGGGGAAGGACGCACAAAAGGGACCCACTGCAGATTCAGGGCAAAGGGAATGCCATCTGTGTTGGGATCTGTGAGCACTACAGGAGGAAACGCGAGCACGGTGGGACCAGCTCCAGGCACACAGGCAAGGGGCAAGAGGGCTGGACACGAAGCCACAAATCTACTTGGGTTCCACCTTCTCGTTTGCCTTTTTCTGCTTCTGCTGCATGATCTCCGAGTCCCTCTGCTTGTGGGTGGCAGCAGAAAGCTCGTCATCTTGACGCTTTCCCTTAATCAAGCCGCTCTGCTTTTTCATATTCTTCTGGCAGGTGAGCTCACGCTGGTTACCGTGGGTCGTGGTGACGGCAGTGGCTCCCTATAAACTGATTTTGATATGACTTAGACCAGCTGGTAACTTAGGGAAAAGCATGCTTTTTAAGTCTATACTCTGGGGGCCAAGGAGATAGTTCAATCCCTGGTTCCAGAAAAAAAAAAAAAAGTCTGTACTCCAAATTGTAGTGTTATGTACAAATGATCAACAAATGAAAACAAAAAAAAAAAGGAACAGCTATTCACAGAACAACATACACATAGACAAATACACCATACACACAAATAGCAATCTTTACAAAATTATGAATGCACTCAACTATGTATTTCTAGCCAGATTAACTTTTTGTAACTCTATTGAAATTGTTTTTTAATTTATAATTGTAAATAGACTAGTCAGATTTTGTTACTTTTCAATAAGCAGAGATCTTTTATCAGAAAATCTTGGAAGGAATAGTCTTTTATCTCTAACATTTAGCTCAGTTATCTTTATGTATTTTACCATCTATTTAAAACTTAGATTTCCATTTTGTCAGTTCCCTTTACAGTGGCTACACATGCCACATACTCCACATAACACTATCACTCCCTTTTAATAGGCGCCAGGTGGGATCTGGCCTTCTTGTTGTTAACTTCGTTTCCAGATTTGGTTGCATGGGATAGACCAACAACACATTCTGGTACCCAAATAGGTCATTCAGCATTCTCTGGAAAAATACAAGCATGCCCTCTCCCCAGGTTAGTAGTGGACTGGTTCTTTTCCATTGTCCATTATGGAGATCTCTCTAAACGACCCTTTTTATCCTACTTGATCTTGCTTGATATAACTGTTTCTGCTGCTGTACTTCCATCTTTTGTAGAATTTAAAAGGTTAACAGTGTCTTATACATGAAAATTGTTTAACAATTTCCCGAACCTGTGCTCAAGTCAATTGAAACTGAGTAAGGGAGAAGCATTGTGATGCAAAGTGACATGAAGTGTAGAAGTTTTGTGACTAGCATCTGAGGGAGTAATAGTGTTATGTGGAGTATGTGGCATGTGTAGCCACTGTAAAGGGCCCTGAGACTACCAAAGAACCCCAGGAGGCATATACTGAGTTGGGAACATAATTAAAAATGTAGGCAAAGATGGGTCAACTCTAGAGAGCTGAGCACTAGAAAAGCCTGATTAACTTGATATTCTAGGCAGTCTTAGTCTCTGGTGTAAGTGTCCTCTTTAGAATTAGGGTCTGAGTCTCCCTTGAGAATGTCAAAGACAGGACTTAACTCATGAGTAGTTAGCCTAAGAGCTGGGCGGAGCCAATTAATGTTGTCAAGTAGAGTCTGAAAATTGTTTAAAGTTGCAAGATATTTAACCTGGCTCTGAACAGCACAATTTGCCTCTGTTGAATAAGGTGTCCCAAATATGAAAAGGGTGTCATAGTTTGCACCATTTCAGGGGCTGTCACTAGACCTGCATTACAGAGAGCATCATCTAATTGTATAAACATGTGATGCAAAATGGATGAGGATTCATGTGCCAAGAGAAGGCCATGTATGTAATAGATAATGTGTGCAGATAGATAGGCCTGTCACACTGACCAAAGGGCTGTAGCCACAAACTCTTGGCACAGAGATAAACTATTCACCATACGTTGTGGTAGACACCACCATAGAAAATAGCACATAATGCAGGGTAAACTAAAAGCAAAAATTTGTTTTATCTTCAGGGTAGAGTGGGATAGAAAGGAAACAGGCTTTTAAATCAATCACCATAAGGGAAAAATGTAGCAGAATAGCTACAGGACTGGGCAGTCCCTGTTGCAATGCTCCCATGCCCTGTAGTATGTCATGACTGGTATATGGGGGAGGAAATGAGCAGAAAATTACCTGGAATGGCCTTCTGCATTCCTCCAGATTAGCAACGTAGCACTTCCGTACGGTGAGAAACCCTGTACGGTGATTTTACCCCTTGTAAAATCTATAGTGGCCACATGCAGAGGCCATGCCCCAGGCCAGTGATGCTGAGCAATAGCTGAAGCATCTGCACCTGTGTCCAATAGCCCTTTAAATGATTTTCCTTTAATAGTCAACTCCATCTCTTGGCGATCTTGTTTAATCTGCTGAACACAATAACTATTAGGAGACCCAGATCCGAAGTTATTGTAGCTTTTACCTCTTTGGAGGCCACGACTAGACCTTTTATTATTTAAATGAAATGTCAAAATCAAACTATTGTTTAAACTGAACTTTAGGTTGTACTCCAAAGCTCTACATTTGTTTTGAAATCTTCCAGATTTTTGTTTTATTTTATTTTATTTATTATTATTTTTTTTTTGGTTGAACCAGGGATTGAACTCAGACCCTTACACTTGCCAGTAAGAGTTTATTCTACTGAGCCATCTCCCCAGCCCTTTTCCAGATTTTTTTGAACAAATTATTTTTATCTTTAGGATGGAAATAGCCTTTTTAATCTAATCACCTTTAGGGGAAAATCTAAAAACTTTTCTCATAGTGTCAATTGTAATGGAGAGAGACAACCACTCTGCTTCCTGCTAAGCTCTATTCCTGGAGGAATGAATGGCCTTTTGTACCTCTACAGGTGGGCAACGCAGATGCCTTACCTGTAGGCCATCCACACTTTGAAAAAGTCCTTTAAAATGTTTTTCCTTCAATCAACCAATCTATTTTTTTCTTTATTAATTTTAAAATTTTGAGCAGCACAAGGACAGGGGGTTCGATCCCCAGGCCTGCTGTGCTGGCCCACCCCTGGGGCATGCTGAGATGGCAATTGAGACTGGGTGTGGTGGCATGGGGCTGTTGTCCCAGCTCTTGGGAGGCTGTAAACAGGAGGATCACTACAGTCCAATCTAGTACTGAGACCCTGAACACCCTGTAGACCTTTCCCTAAAATTCAAAAAAAAAATTAAGATTTTTAATTAAAGAAAGAATGACCAGTTAAGAGTCTGCTGTAGCTGGGCATGGGGGCGCATGCCTGTAATCCCAGCACTCAGGAGGCTGAGGCAGGAGGATTGTTGTGAGTTCAAGATCAGCCTGAGCTGCAAAGCGAGCTTTAGGCCAGCCTGAACTGCATAGTGAGACCCTGTCTCAAAAAGACCAAAAAAAAAAAAAAAAAAAAAAAGAGTCTGCAGTGGTTTATACAATGGTTTTGGATGACACAGGCAAAAATCAGGAGACGTTTTAAATGAGACTGATACAGCCTCGCAAGAGCCCCACTGCACCCCGAGGCAGAGGTCCAGAGACTCCAGTAGGAATAATTTAGGGCCTCATGTCAGGAGTCAATAGGAATTTGGAGGAGGAACTGAAGTCCAAGCCTCTGCTATCAGTTGTTGTTCCCCAAATGTCAAAGTCACCTGTGGGGCGGGGGAGCTCCCCCATTGTTTGATGGGGCCAAGGTAGGCCCCATTGGCAGTTTCCCTGAATGGGTCAGCCTTCCACATCAGTTTTAGATCTATACTCACTTTCCCAGTGGTACCCTCATCTACATGTAGGACATGGACTGGAAGGTTTTATTGAAGAGGCAGATACAGGCTGTGTTCTCTTTGATGGAGCAGAAAGTTTCAGGCTAAATGTCCCTCCTTCCCACAATGGAAACAAACAACCTTTTTCTATTTATTTTTGGGTGGAACTGGGGATTGAACTCAGGCCTTTGCGCTTGCCAGGCAAGCACTTATTGCACTGAGCTATCTCCTCAAGTCCCTTCCCCCTATTTTAGACTGTGGATGAATAACCTGAGTAATAGTTGCTGCCATGGCTGCCCTTGTACATATGAGGAGACAATAGCATACAAGGAGTCAATATCCACACAAACCCAAATCGTCTCAGGAAGTATAGCTCGCTTTTTTGGGCTCTTAAAGATTCTTTACACCATTTATTTGGATTTTTGAAGGCCAATTGTCAAACTATTAATTTGCCAAGTTTCCCTTTCACTGATAATCCTCTCAGTGGCTTGCAACAAACTAGCAAAATCTTGGAAAAGTTTCTCAGGGCCTAGCCTAATAGAAGCCAAGTTAAAGAATGTTTCACTCTTACAAAGGAGTTCCTTCCAGGCACTAATGGCAGCTATCTTAGTTTGCTCATATATTTTCAATGCAAAGGTAAGTAGATTGTTTCTGCAAGCAAAAGCACCCTTTGCAATTAGCAAATCTTTTGTAAAGGCTAAGTTGTGAACCACACATTTCCAGCTTTCTGTTCCCTCCAATATTGAAAGAAATTTCCTTTCCACAATAAGTAATCTCCTGGACCCAAACATGCTTTAGCTATTCCTTTCCAATCCCTTGGGGCCATAGTAAGTCCTAGCATTTCTACTAAACTCAAGGGAAAGGGAGCAGTAGGGCCATAAGTAGCAACAACGTGTTTCAATTCCTTTTAGGTTTTAAAAGGTACAGATTCATGAAGATCTACAACTTGTGTTGATTATTGGGAACTAGAATTTAAGAAACAGGGCAAAGATGTTGAAAACTCTCCATGGGCTCCCCCGCTCATCTGGCTTTTTTCAATGCCAATTGCAAGGGAGATAAAATGGCTCTACTTTCCTTGAGGCCGAAGTCCTGATCTGTGGCTCAGGGAAATTTCCCTGAGCTGTCACTGCCAGGATGGTGGCTGATGACTCCTGAAAACCCATTAAATGTTTTGTTTTTGCCCAGATTTTAACCATAGACACTATCTTGCATCTAATAAATTTTCTTTTTTGGCGGAACCAGGGATTGAACTCATGCCCTTGCGCTTGCCAGGGAAGCGCTTATTCCACTGAGCCATCTCCCTGGCCCCCATCTAATAAATTTTCGATGCCCACAATGCACATAGCCAGTGCCAAGGCCACAGCGTACCATAGTCCTGACCCCTCTGTATAGCATCAGGCGCACAGGACTGTGGCTGGTGTTACACAGCAACCTCTGTGGCTGGATGGTGCAAGCTGATGCCCAGAGGGCTGGGGAATCCTGCCTAAGACCAGAGCAGGGAGGCTTCTCGGAGGCCAGGTTGTGCCCTTCCCCTAGTGGTCCAGTGCTGCTTGAGACCAAGGGCTATGGTTTAAAGGAACTTTTTCCTTTCTTATTGAATTGATCAAACCTACAGGGTTTAAACTGTATCTTCTCTACCCTCCTTGTCCTGTTTGCAACTTGATTTTAAAACAGTATTCCACACTAAGTCCTTTACGGTGGTCACAGAAAGTAGCTCAAATACAAAAACCAAGAAAGCAACAAACATGTTTATGTACATCTGTAAACATCCATAGTCCTTGAAACTCTGTGTTTCTCATTTTTAACTCAATCGAACCTTTCCCTGTTAGGCTTCTCTCACGCCTCCTTCTCTCTTTGTGCTCCTGTATCTCTCTGGCCCTAGTGAGCCCCTCCTGGCCCTAGTGAGCACCATCCCCAAGGTTTACACTTAGCGTGCCAGTGTGAATGCACACCTGTGCAGACTACTGCTGGCTCTAACCAATCTGCTTCCCTCTCTCGTGCGCACTCTCTGGAAGTGATTCCTGCACCCACACTTATCTCATACCGGGCATCCTGTCTGGGCGCCAAATGTAGGGATCCGTTGGTATTACTGTGAATGGTCCTACCCGGGGTGACAAAGTGACAGGAATGAGAAAGATAGACAAGAAGACAAGAGCTGGGCTATGTGGTCGGTGGTCTGCCTGATGGACAAGACTCATGCGCCAGCACAAAGAAACATATGTTTATTTATACCTTTTGCAACGTTAGCAACCCATGACACAAGGTTGCCTAGTGACTAGCAGCTGACATTAACCAGTCAGGGTGCTTATCTCAGGACTGAGGCAGTCTGTTTGCGTTAGGCACTGAGGCCTAGTCCCACGTACACACCTTTGACTGATGTTCCAGCTTCAGGGGCTCCGTAGGCTGGACTCCAGTCACTCTTGTCCTGTTAGTATACTGCAGTATCTTCACAGTACATGCAGTGAAGGAGTACTTAAAAATGAAGAAGTGTTGTCTAAGCCAAATGTGGTAGGAAACACCTGTTGGTCCAGCACTCTGAGGCTGGGGCAAGAGGGTTGCAAGGATGAGCCCAGCCTGGGCAACTTACTGACTTAGTGAGACTCTGTTTCAGAAGACAAAAAGAAGCCAAAAGGCTGGGGACATAGCCCAGCCTGCTGTAGAGGCCCTGGTTTCAGTCACTTGCAATGCAAGAAAAACTAACTGTCTAGACCAGACGTTGCTTTGTTCCATTGGTCCCTTTAGCAGTCTAGTGTGGCCTGAAGGCTTATTTTCAAAATAATAATTTTAAATGGCCAAATATACTGATTTTACTAAAAATACAGTTGCCAAATTGTCTAAATATCATGATTTAACAATTCATGTGCTTCTCTATTAATTCTTGAAATAACAGTGTCTATTTGCAGGCTTAATAATTATCAGAGTTCGAAAGTTGCTATGAGCATGAATGCACTACTGAGATATTTGCATCCATTGCAATAGGAAATAAAAATATCAGTGATTTCTGTTGGCTGTGAAATTAGATGCTACACACATCCTGTAGATATCACCTACATTTATAGCTGAAGAAACTGTTAGGAGTTCAGTTCAAGATTAGTGACAGTGATGCATTATTTCTGTCTGTCTTTGTGGAGCCTCTGGGTGCTATCCATCAACCCCCGGGAAGTCTGAGGACCTCAAGTTAAGAACTCATATTTTACTTTTATTTTTAAGAACTCATATTTTAAATGGGGACAGATTAAGAGTAGTGATGCAGGGGAGTCGAGTCTGTTGCCTTTGGTGGAGATGGAGGAGATCATAGTAACCAGGGAGGAAAGGGCCTGAAGAAAGTTACTCAGTCCAGCGTCCAGCAGTGCACAGTTGCAAAGATTTGTGCCTTTGAAAGATGTTCAGGTACGGCCGACAGCAAGGCAGCAGGTGGTGAGGAGGTGGCCTATGCAATAAGGGTATACAGCCCATGGGTTGGAGCCCAGGGAACCCAGCAGTGTGAGGCAGAGATGACCACGTGAGAAGATGGGCCTTGGGGTCAGAGGCTGGAGGAGCACAGGGCAGTAGGCAGCATTCGTGTTATATTCCAGACAGCCGGCCAGACACTGAGGATCCAAAGATGACTAAGACAGAGATGAGTCACCCATGTCTGCTTCCCCAGAACCGAATCTTGTTTGGCTGATTGGCTGCACTAGCTGGTCTGATCCATGCATCTTTTCAGAGCCACAGCCAGAGGCGGCAGCATCAAGATGGGCAGAAGGGAGACTGGAAGCTCAGTTTGGGGGAAGCTGAAAAACCCACTGTCTCCTTTCTTCTGTTCCTATTTGAAAAGGAAAAACACAAATGAAAGAGGTTACATAACAAATTAAAAAAGAAAAGAACCCGTGTCAAGATCAGACCATTCAGACCAGCCTCTTTCCCAAAAATCAGATAAGCTGAGGAGATGCTGTCCTCCTCCCATTCTTCAGAAAACTTCTAAAGACTGCCACCAAGAGATCCTATCAAGCTATTATCTTTCAGAACAGTGCTGGCTCAGAGGAATCAAAAGAAGAAAGGAAGGACTATATTTTTAGGTTTTCTTTGGGCCTCCTATACCCAATTCTCTTTTTTGTGCACAGTTTTCAAAATCTAGGATCCTGTGATTTTTTTTTTTTTTTTTTTTTTTTTTTGCGCGGAACTGGGGATTTAACTCAGGCCCTTGTGCTTGCCAGGCAAGTGCTTATTCTACTGAGCCATCTCCCCAGCCCTTTGTGATTATTTTTATAATCTTTTTTTTTTCTTTTTATGTATTTGGTACAGGGTGTCACTATGCAACCTGGGCTCATTGTGATCCTCCTGCTTTCAGCCTTCCCAACACTGGGATTATCGGCATGCACTACCATGCCCAAATTTGATGGCCAGCTCTGTGCACCCAGGGGCAGGGCTGGTGCAGCATGTGGTGCTAGGGATAGAACCCCAGTCCCTGTGCTTGCCTAAGCAGGTGTTTAGTCTACTGAGCTATCTCGCCAGCCCTGTGATTCTTTCTGTAAACGCTGTTTTCCCTCTCTACTAGGGAAGTCTTTCAGAAATGCTTGGGATAGGACTGCTGCAAGTGGGTGGCATTGGTTGGGCCCAGCTTCTTCTTTTATCATATTCCCCTCTGGCAGTGGGGTCTGAGTTCAGAGTTCAATCCCTGGTATCACATACTGTGCTGGCCCCAGAATGCCAGGTGTGCTGTGCTGGCCATCGAAACCAAGTGTGATAGAGCATACCTGTAATCCCAGTGCTGTGGAGACTGACACAAGAGGATCACCTTGAGTGACAGCTGCATAGTGAGACCCTGTACCAAATTCAATCTAGCAAGAATGAGCAAAAAGCTTACATTGTTCTGACAAGATTCCAGAGCAGGGGTCAAGGAGAGGCCCTGTGTGCCCAGCTTCTGTCATAGGCACAGTGGGCATAATGCAGGAAGTGGACACAGACCCAACATGGAGGAAACTCAGCCCAAGCATGGAACTGCAGTTGGGCTCCACAGTGGCTTAGGGCTCCCTGGACAGTAGGAAGTATACTGAGCTGGGCCTACCTTTCTGGAGGACCCAGTTGATTTGAGAGAACACAGATCTTTGTATCATAGTTTTCTTTATGCTCTTGAGTCACAGAAGGGGTTTCTGTTATAAGTCAGGAAGCCTGTCAAGAGGAGCTTGGTATTAAACAGAATCCTAGCGTGTGGGTGGGGAGGTGTGGACTGAGTAGAGAGAAGGGGGTGTTCCCATGTGATGGTGTACTGGTGGGCATAAGTGGGACCAAGAAGATGGCCTTGGTTCACAGGACTGGAAGCCCACTGGGGGTAGATGAGGAAATCCAACTGGATGGAGAACCCAATTATGGAAGGCACTTTACATTTCTAGAAGGGATGGTGTGAAATTCCAAGCTTTTCCAGGAGTCCAACCGTTTCCCCTCTATTCCCTCTAGCTACAAGCCCATCGTAGAATTCATTGATGCACAGTTTGAGGCCTACTTGCAGGAGGAGCTGAAGATCCGAAGGGTGCTGCACACCTACCATGACTCCCGAATCCATGCCTGCTTGTACTTCATCGCCCCCACAGGGCATTCCCTGAAGTCTCTAGACCTAGTGACGATGAAGAAACTGGACAGTAAGGTATGGAGGTGGGGCGGGGGTGGTAGGAAGCCAGGCAACCTGGACTCACTAGTAGAGTCTTATACACAATGGATGTTGGATTGTAGGAGAGCTTTTATGGCAGCCTCATTCTCTCCCTCATTCCCCATCCCCCACACAAAGACAGTGTTGTTGCTCTAAGTACCTGTGCCATGTCCTCTGTCAACTGTCTTCTTAGTACTGGGGGTGAGTTTGCCCTGAGATGTCTTTCTGCACTGAATCCTCTTGAAAATAAGGATAGATGTGGACAAAATGGTGGACCAGCTCCAAAGACTTGGGCTTCAGCAATAGAAAGATGTTTTTTCTGTATGTATGAATATATATATATATATTTTTTTTTTCTTTTTTTTGTGGAACCAAGGATTGAACTCAGGCCTTTGCGCTTGCCAGGCAAGCGCTTATTCTACTGAGTCATCTCCCCAGCCCCTTCTGTTCCCATATTAACTGGCCTATTTTTGAATCACATCTGTAAACTTGATTTGGAAAGTTATTGCTAATTTTTGTAATAGCAGGTGCCATCTCTTAAACACTGATTAGACACCACCACTGAGTTTAGTTCCTCACAGAATAGTTCACTGAATCTTCACAGCCCTGTGAAATAAAAGCTATTATGATCCCCATTTTACAGAAGAAAAAAAATGAGACTCTGAGATGTTCAGTGATGTGCCCGTCTGGGTAGAATCTAGATTTTAACTTAGGTCTGTTCAAATCTGGCACATCCTACTGCTGGAATCAGACACAGCCTGCTTTAAGAGAAAGTGAAAAACGCACATCCCATACCATATATAAATTAGACAGCGATTCTGTGTATTGAAGGCTTATTTGCTATACAAACTGACCATGGAATTCTTTTAAAAGCCTAATTACTAGCATCTAAATGTTTTTCTGTAACATTGAATATGTGGCAGGCACTGTGATGAGCACTTCATGCACATTATTTTATTTTATTTTATCCTTTCTGTAATCCAGTGTACTATGGACTATTATTATTCCTATTTTTCATATAAGCAAACAGAGGCACATAGCTGCAAGTAGCTTGCTCTAGGCCAGAAAACTCAGAATGGAGATGGAATTCGGTCCCAGCTCTCTCTGATTCCAAGATATTTTATTTGTTTTATAAAAGTTTGACATACGTATACATACACACACACACACACACACACACACACACTCATTTGATAGCAAATCCATTACAAAAACTGAACTTTATCTATGATCAGAATAGGGCTTTTTTATTTTTCGCAGCACTGAGCTCAGTTCTCATGAATAATAATAGACTGCCTTTGAAATGTCACCATGCTTGGCATGTCTCTGAGCAGGACAGCAGCAAGCCATGTAGCTAGTGGCCTGATGGGTAGGCTGTGTTAAGTAAGCAGCTTTAATACATTTTTGTAATATGCTTGGCAAAAAGCAACAGAGAATTGACTCTTCCTGTTTTTCTGCCTTGGTGAGAGCTTTGACTCCACAAACGGCCCTAGAGAATTCATAGGAGGTGGCTTTAAGGCCTACTCTTTCTCTGACCCTGTCCTGGAGCCCTGTGTGATGTCAGTCCCCAGAGGCATTCCTAAGCCAAAGTAGGAAGGGACCAGGCTTCTTGTCCAAGGTTAGAGCTCCCAGACCCTCGTTTCAGAGCCCAGGGCATGAGCGCCACTCACTCCACGCACTGGGGTCCACTAGCAGGGATGGCTCAGCATGGAACCCTGAGCTTAGGGGGCCACACAGACATCAACTTTCTTTACTTCTGAAATTGGAAGCTTTGCCCTTTCTTAGAGGGATTTCCAGGATCAGGGCTCCAGTGGGGAGAACCTTGGAGGCCCTTAGGCCTTTCTCTTGTCTGAATTTGGCCCTTCATAACTAATTTTCTTTGGGTGAGTACTGAGGATTGAGTCAAGGGACTAGTTAACTACACCCACAACCCCTACCCTATTTATTTTTTTGAGACAAATATCTCACTGTGTAGTCCAATCTGACCTTCAACTCATTGTATAGCCCAGGCTAGCCTTCAAGCGTTCTTTCTGCCTCAGCTTCCCAAATGTTGAGTTTACAAGTGAGTACCAGCTTGACTGGCTTATGGGCCCCTTTTAAAGTTTTGTTAATCAGGGGACAGGGTCTTGCTGAATTATCCAGGTTGAACTTAAACGTACAGTCTTCCTGTTCCTACTTTAGCCTTCTAAGCAGCAGCACACCTGTTTTCTTTACCCATCAATTCATCTGTATCGATCTCTTTTTTTGGTACCAGGAATTGAACTCAGGACCTGGTGCTTGTGTCACTGAGCTACTTCCCAGCCCTATCCATAAAATCATAATGGGACTCAAGGAGTCAGTCAGTTAGTCTGTCTGTCTGTCTGTCTGTCTGTCTGTCTCTGTCTTTCTCTCTAGTTTTGAGATAGGCTGTCACTATGCAACCAGGCTGGCCTCCAACTTGGGATCTTCCTCCCTCCTGCCAAGTTCTTGGATTATAAAACTTGCCACTCACCTGCAGTATAATGTTTTGTGTGGCTCAGATGAGACTAGGAACTGGGAGAGCCTCCTTACTTACATAGGCTGCCATCAGCAAGACAGCCAGCTGGGTGTCCTTCCCAGGAACAGCCAGTGCCTCTCTTCCTTGCACTCCTGTGTGAGTCCATAGCATGCTAGGTGGATGGAAGCGTTCACTGTTAGCAGGGAACTTATCTGCTCTGTGGCATTGGACAAGTCACTTAAGCTCTCAGTGCATCACTTGGTAAAACAGTGGTCATGATATTACCTGGGCAAGTAATTTGATGATTTTTTTGGTACCAGGGATCAAACTGAGGACATTGCGCTTGCCAGGCAGGTGCTTAGGCTGTGGAGTAATCTCTCCACTACTGTCAATATTATATTGATCCAGATAGAGTCTTTAGCTCCATGCCCAGCACATAACAAGTACATGTTATTATTTGTTAGCATATTATTTGACTGCAGAGGTGGCCAGTCCTAGACCAGTGGACAGTGGTAGAAATCCAACGGCATGCTATGTTACGGTTTAGGTCTAAAATATCCCTCAAAGCCTCCTGCATCAGGAAGGTGATTGGATCCCTGGGCACTAGACTCATCAGTGGGTTAGTCCTAGCTGAGAGTGCTGTTGGGAGGTGGGGTCTGGTTGGGGAGCAGGGTCTCCGGGAACTTGGCCTGGAAGGGCGCATCTCCCTTGCTGGCTCCTTCTGTCTCTCTCAGCTTCCTGGCCAGCACAGGTTGAATACCTTCTCCACCATACCCTCTGTCATCCTGTTTGTTTAGAGCCAACTGAGCATTGATTGAAATCATGAACCAAAATAAACGTCCCATCCTTTAAATTGTGGGTGTTGGGTATTTTGTCCCAGTGACAAGATAGGCAGCTCTCAGGTGTCATTTACCATCCGTGATCCCAGTTTGTTCCTCCTTTCCCTAGGTGAACATCATCCCCATAATTGCCAAATCAGATGCTATTTCTAAGAGCGAGCTAACGAAGTTCAAAATCAAAATCACCAGTGAACTTGTCAGCAATGGGGTCCAGATCTATCAGTTCCCCACAGATGATGAGTCAGTGGCAGAGATCAACGGAACCATGAACGTGAGTGGGAGCATAGAGGCTCAACTTTCTGGTCACCTGCTATGTGGTATTTCACAAAATAGCATTGCCACACCTTCACCAGCCATCTTAGGGGAGTTGACTTTGTGTGTGTGTGTGTGTGTGTGTGTGTGTGTGTGTGTGTGTCTGGTACAGGTACTAGGATCAAACCCAGGAGTGTTCTAATACTGAACAACATCCCCAGCCCTTTTGATTTTTCTTTGCTTTCAGAAGGATCATGTTAATTAAGTTGCCCAGGCTGGCCTTGTGCTTGCAATCTTCCTACCTCAGCTTTCCAGGTAGTCTTACAGATATGTGCAACTGAGTCTGGCTTCTAGTTGACTCTTTTGCTTTTCTTTTCTTTTTGATACAGAGTCTTGCTATACAGTTGAGGCTGGCCTTGAGCTCACTGTGTAGCCCAGGCTGGCCTCAAACTCACGGCAATCCTTCTGCATCAGCCTCCCCAGTGCTGGGATTAGGCTTGCACCACCACACCTGGCTGTAGTATACTCTTGATTACCTGAGTGTCAGGTATTGATGAGAGGAAATCCAGAACTAAAACAGCTCCTGTATCCTAGTGGTGGCTTCCCCAAAGATTACAGATACAGAGATTCAAGGCCAGGACCCCAGAGAAAGGCACAATTGAGGCCTCTCTGTGTACCTCTCTGATCTGCCATGGGCTAGGCCAGGCAGCCCCTGTGAGAACGCAGGCAAGGCAGAACAATGCCAGGACAATGGATGCACTGAAAGGTGAAAAGGCGGGAAAAGTCACCTGGCTTCAGAAACTGGGGATCAATCCACAGTCACATAATCCAGCCCATTGACCCTGGACGGAGCCCCATTTTATATAGTCTCTAACTTGCTGTGATTAGAGGCATATCCTTCAATATCAAGGTGGTACTTTGCTTTATTAAGTGTGAATGAATTTTTAAAGTCCTCTCTTCTTTCCTCCCCCACTCCTCCCTAGTAGCGGAGTGAGTAATGGGGAAGGCAGAGAGTCAGACATCTCCTCATGCTTCTTTACAATGTGTTGATGCTGTTGCTGCGAAAGCCTCAATGTTGTGATTTCTGGGAGACAGCTAATAGCTTTCAGAAAGCTTCTGCTTCGGGAACAGATTTCTTTTTCTCTGTTGAGAGGCATCAGTTTTTCCTAATGACATAATGCTTACAGATAGCCAAACTCCACAAAGCCTTGTAATAAAGGCCATTTTTAGAAAACTTTCCTGCTGCCACTGGCCTCTAAGTTATCATTAGGGCATCAGCTGCCACCTCCTGCGAACTGGTCAACAAATTAGCATAGCAGGGTCACAAGTCATTGTCTCGGGCTTGACTTCCTGCCTATCCATCCACAGAGACAGTCTTGTTATTAGAAGTCCATTGTCAACTTTGACAAATCCAGCTCAAGGGTAAGGTTGTGTGGATGTGGTAGGTGGAGCTATATCCTCAATGACCTGATGTGGGCACAGAAAAGATCAGTCCTTGTCTTCCTATCAGCCAGGTTCTGTTGTGAGGAGCAAGGCCGAAAGGTATGTCATCTGCAGAAATGCAGGAGCTTGGGGAGAAGTGTTGCCCTGGGTCCCTGGCATGGGTGTCTGGAAGCATCCATTAATGTCAGGACATTGCCCCTGCAGCTGTCTTCCGAAGTCTAGTTCACTGAGTTACCTTGTGGTTTGCTTTACTTAGGACAAACAAGGACAGCGGTTTCTCAGCAATCTCAAGCTGTCACATAAACTTATGTGTGTATCTCACTGCATTGTGCATTAGGAGCAGCAATCAGCCTGGGCTGTGTTCTCAGCTCAGTTTTGGCCTCCTCCTTGAGTCTAGGGCAGCTTTATCCTTGAGATAGGAAACTTTTCATGCTATGGAGCAGCAGCTCTCTACTTCACTCGCATAGCTGTGAGGGGTTGTGTTACTCAGGGTCTCACTGTGCAGCTCAGACTGGCCGTGAGTTCACTTTGTAGCCCAGGCTGGTCTCGAACTGTTACAAGTGGTACTCTGTTTCTCCTGGAGAAACTAAATTTGAGTGCATTCTGGGTTATTCGTAGGACAAGGCTGGTCACTTACTCGCCTGCATCCTGCCATGTTTTGCTGAGTTGGAAAGAGAGCCTGAGCCTCCCATCCCATGGGCAGGGAGCTGTCTTGAGAGTCCTCCATGTTGCTGTGCTTGTGGGGTGCAGAGTCAAGGATAGAAAATAAATATACAGTATTGCGTAGTTGGCCCGCTCCTGAACAACTGTGGCAGAAGGCTGCAGAGCATCTGGCAGCACCATCACGTCTGAAGCTGCATCATAGGGACCTGGGCTTTGGTAGGAGGAGGGATGGGCCCTGGCCTTTCAAGTCTGGATTTGACTCAAGGGCCCCAGCCTCGGTTCCACTAGCTCATTGTCACTGGGCCTAGATTGGAAGAAGTAGAAGAAACCCTTTGCCGTGTGGAGAAGATGGCACAGTGCCATCTTCACTGCCAGGGCTTTCATGGCTGGAATGAAAGTGATAAGAATACAGCCTCCCTTAGCTTACAACTGCCTCTGGAGAACCTTATTTTACACTGAGGGGGCAAGACAGAGAAATCTTATAGCTTGTTACTTTTAAACTGTGTTCTTATTTCTCTCTAGGTTATAGATTTTAGGAGTCTGAATCAGGAGAATCCCAAGTTTAAATCTGGCCTGGATGATTAGCAAGACCTTGTTTCAAAAGAAAATGTAAAAAGGGCTGGACATGTAGCTCAGTGGTAGAATGTTTTCTCCACGTGCCTGAATCCTTGAGTTCAATTGGCCTGTGCTGCAAACAAACGAAATATTTGTGGACTTCTGTACTAAAAATTGCTATGTTGTTTAGATTTACTATTGTTCTTGGAGTGGCTCAAATTACAGCCAAGGGCCGAGGAGCAGATCCAGTTTGAGTACTTGACTGTGCTTAGTGTATTGGCCATTTGTGAGGTGCTGGCTTTGGTTCGAAGGGCATTGGGTACCTGGGCCCAGTGAATAGCACGTGGCTGACCTGTGGAGTCACAGGAAGAGCCCCATGCTCAAGCCTTCTCCTCAGACAGCCATAGATTTTCCATTGTCTACATGTACTTTAGCACACAAGTGTAATCCCAGCACTTAGGAGGCTGAAGCAGGAGCATCACTGGGAGTTCGAGACCAGCCTGGGGTACAAAGTGAATTCTTTTTTTTTTTTTTTTGCGGAACCAGGGATTGAACTCAGGCCCTTGTGCTTGCCAGGGAAGCATTTATTCTACTGAGCCATATCCCCAGCCTACAAAATGAATTCAAGGCCATAGTGAGACCCTGTCTCAAAAAGATTAAAAAAAAAAAAAAAAAAAAAAAAAAGAGTTCACTGGACAGCACATGGGGCAATGGTCTTGTTCAGCTGCTAATAGGAACCTAAAATAAGGGTAAGCATAATGAGCCATAGACAGGAAACACTGTCTGTCCTGGAAGAAGCCAAGCCTAGTGGAGTTATTCTTATGAGATGAGATCTAGGTAATATTTCACAGGACTAAAGAGAATGTTCTCCCAGCACTCTAGGAGGCTAAGGCAGGAGGATCGCATCTTTGAGCCCACCTTGTGCAACTTAGTGAGACCTTATCTCAAAAATAAAAGGCATGGGGAAGGGCTGGCCAAATAGCTCAGTAGATTAAAACACCTGCAAGCAGGCACAGGGGCCAGGGGTTCAATCCCTGGCCTGCAATGCTGGCCCTGCCCCTGGGGCGTGCTGACATGGCAATTGAGACTGGGCATGGTGACACACACCTGTAGTCCCCGCTCTTGGGAGGCTGTAAACAGGCAGATCACTACAAGTCTGATGTACTGGTGAGACTCTGAACACTCTGTAGACCCTTCTCTAAAATACAGAAAGAAAATATAACCAAATGTGAAAGCCCTGGGTTCAATCCCCAGTACTGGGGGTATTCTCCCAAATGTGGTGGATGTGGTGGAATGAGAATAAAATAGATCATGCCATCAAAAGCTCACAGAAATAGTGTAGGTAGTGTGATGGTTTGCATGTGTGCCCTACAAAATCCAGATGTCTCCCATGTGATACTATTAAGAGATAAGGTTATGGGGCATGACTTCAGGGGGCCGGCCAAATAACTCAATGGATTAAAACTCCTGCTTAGGTAGAGTGAAGGACCAAGGTTCAATTCCCAGCCTGCTGTGCCAGCCACCCCCCCCCCCCCAGCCTGAATGAAACTGGGAGTGGTGGCACATGCCTGTAATCCCAGCACTTGGGAGGCTGAAAACAGGAGGATCACTACAAGTTGGATCTACATAGTGAGACCATATAGACCCTATACTAAATAAATTTAAAAAAAGACTTCACTCAGTGTGGTGGCCCACACATGTAGTCCTGAGTGGTAGGCTGATGCAGGAGGATACTGGTGAGTTCAAGGCCAGCCTGAAACCCTGTCTCAAGAAGACAAAAAAGAAAAAGGCTTTATGCAACCCTGGGCGGACAACCAAATGTGCCTTGATTCTGGACTCTCCAGACTCCAGAACTGTCAGAAATATGTTTGCCTTCTTTGCATGTGGCCCAACCTGAGGTATTCTGTTGTGGCCACACAGGACAGGTTGAGGCAGTGAGTCTGGGAGCAGACACCCCAGAGGAGGCTTGGAAGTATCTCTCCTTGGAGCACCCTGTAGCTGGCAGAGCTGACACCTCAGGCCACCTCCTTAGAGACATGGCGGTGAGCAGCTGCATTGCCCTGCCGCTGCCAGCCTCCTCCCTGGGTTCACATGTATGCATGTCATGTGTTAGCCTCTTGTAGGGATCTGAAAAGAAAGGAGAGACGAATATGTGACCTTAGATCTGGATGCCCTGGGTAGGCCCCCGGGAGCGGGGCTGGGATTTATCTTCTCCCGGCCCTGCTTGACTCCATTCTGTATGTCTCAAGAGCAGCAAGAGGTGGGGGCAGAGCCTGGTCCCTGTGATTTCCTGCCTAGCATGATTCACTGACTTCCAGAAGATGCCATCTAGCTTGGAGGCAGAGCTCAGGCCACCCTGAAGGGCTGGGGTGGGCAGCAACCAAAAGTCACTGACCTCAGCATTCCCTGGGAAGACACAGCCATGGGGAGTGGGGTCTGTGTGACTTTTAACTTCTGTATCCCGGTTCTGTCTGACCATGAACGAGGCCCAGGAAGGCTGTAGTGAGAATCAAATGAAATGGGAGTGCTCTGAAATAATCCGCTCACATACATTTGTCACAACTGATTCGGACGGATGTGGGCTTCAAAGGCGTGTGCAGTCAGGAGGCCTCGAAAGGCCCTTAGATTCACTTTGGTGGGACTGTGTGCTGAGAACACAGGGAGCTAGAGGAATCAAATGACAGCAGTTTGGGGAAGAGAGGAAGCAAGTGACCCTGTCATTTTGACAATGTGTCTTATGTTGAAAATAACAGGCCCAAGGGAAGACTGGCATTTTGTATGCCTTTATTTTCTTTGGATTTTTTCCTGCTTTTTCTGGAGCCCAGAGAAGTGCCTCCCACTCTGTACGCCTCTTCCTCCAGCACTTCGACAAGAGCATCCAGGATGAGCTCCAGTACAACATAGTTTCTCTTTCTCGCTTCCTCCCTCAGTCTAGCCCGTTTCCATCTCTGCAGGGGAAAAATCTCCCCAGAAAATGAGTGGAGGTGGATTGGATGCTCCTGGGCCCCGAGTAGGAATGAATTGTGCTCAGATGACCCTTCCATGAAGCCACATTAGAGTTGCTCTGGCCCTTGGGCCACATTTGCAGGAATTCAGTGCTCCCCAAGAGCTCCTATATCTCATATCCACTGACCTCACTGATCATTCCTGTTAGGATCAATGAAACGTTTCCTGCCTCCAGCCCACACCCACTTTCCCCATGCATAACTCACTCTTTCCGTTCTCCCTGTGCCCCTGCTTCATGGACAGTCCACGGAATGCAAAGGTGCTGACGAGTCTCTGAGTTGTCCAGCTGGGAGACGGAGAGGTAAAGGACAAGCAGCTTCAGCTCTTGGCACAGACCCTGGGGCGTGTCCTGGGCTGAGCTCCTGATAAGCCCCTATGTTTTCTGTGCTCTGAAGAACATTCTAGGATTCCCCACTAAAAAAATGAATGGAGAGGAAGGACTGGCTGTGAGACCAGCATGGAGGCTGCATCAGCAAGCGGTGGGGTTCCCCGAATGGAGCTGTCTCTCACAACTCAGCCTGTTCACCCAGGGCCTTAGGGTGCTCATCTCACCCACTGTTTGGACCCTGTCTTGATTACTTTCTTCCTTGCTGAGTCAAAATGTTCCGCACCCAAAGTTAAGAAACAAAAGGTTTATTTAGCTCACCAGTGTGGAGGCTTCAGTCTGCCAACACCTGGCTCCAAGGCAGGGCAGCAGGGTGCAGGGGCATCAGTCCAAGGTGGCAGAAGACAGCAAGAGCGGCAAGAGCATGAGAGGGGAAGCAAGCCTCTTTCCTCCCTTAGATGTGAGTAGGGCCTCACCCCCTGCGAGCGGTGTGTGTAGCACTCACCATCTCCCTGCCCTCTTCTTTGCATGTGATAAGGATGTTTTCAAAATGGGGATCCTGGCTCCCTGCTGACTTGCTTAGTTAAACGTCTAAGCTTCTCACATTGACACATGTATCAGCCATTACAGGCCCCATAAGTTGGAGTAGCAGGAAAGTGAAGGGTGTGCTTTGAAGTCAGAGGCCCAGATCCCAACCCTAGCTCTGCCCTTAGTGCTGTGTGACCGCAGATGAGCCACTGAACCCCTGGGCCCCATTTGTCCATCTGTAACACGGAAATAATAAAGCCTCCCTCTCCCTTTGTGTTGTTGGGAAACTCAATGAGCTGCATGCCTGGTATACTGCACAGCACTTAATAAATTGCTCTGTCCATATTAACTGTATAGCTGCTAACACTGGTAGTACAATGGCTGCTGTCTATCCTGCAATGCCTCCTGTCTCTCTGTGAAGCTAGTTATGCTCTCCTTTGTGTTCCTTGAGCTTCAGTTTACTACCCTGATCGACTGAGTTGCTGTTACTGGGACATCTTTCCCTCCTGCACCTGGCCCTCTCCATGAGTGGGCTGTATGCTTCTTCAGCCTTGCGTTCTCCTTAATGCCCAGCCTGCAAAGAGGCACTGGGCTTCTACTATGTGCTGGGCATATTATCTTCTAGGCTTTCAGGTCTGTGATTCAGGCTTCTCTAGCATGATAATCAGTTCCCAGAGGGTAAGCAAGTGTGTCTTAGTAAAACAGAAATGATCCCAGCACTCAGGAGGCTGAGGCAGGAGGATTGTGGTGAGTTCGAGAGCAGCCTGAGCTACAAAGTGAGCTTAAGGCCAGCCTGAACTGCATAGTGAGACCCTGTCTCAAAAAGACAAAAAACAAAAAAACAAACAAACAAAAAAAAAACAAAACAGAGATGAGGATAGGCATGGCATGTGAATCATACCTGGCGACCTGCCCACAAGGCACTGTACCTCAGCGTGAGCTCTTATTCCAGGGAAGGACCAGAGTGAGGATAGCATGGTTCAGTCGGCCATGAGGCTCATTCGCAGTGATCTTGAGTTCTGAGAGGTGGAAGGGCCATTGATCATAGTCTTTCTGTCTCCCTTACCATCTCCGTCCACACCCACCTCCCACCCTCTTCCCAGGGCTTGTCCCCTCATTGCATCTCTGTGAGGGAATGGTTGGCTAATCTGTGTGTTTGCTTATTCTTCTGCTTATTTTTTTCCATCCCCTATGCCTTTGACTATGTCCTTATCTACTGTGAATTTTGGAGCAGCAGGAGCTAGGAGAAGGCATACTGTCCCAATGTGGTTGGCTCAGGAACCTCAGCAGTGCCCAAGGCCCCGGGGATGAGCAGCAGCAGCGTTGTGGGCTGTGCAGTGCCTTTCCTCCGCAGCTCTGAGCATGTATTTGCCTCCTCTTTCAGGCCCACCTGCCATTTGCTGTCGTTGGAAGTACAGAAGAGCTCAAGATAGGCAACAAGATGATGAAGGCGCGGCAGTATCCTTGGGGCACTGTGCAGGGTGAGTCCCTACCAGATGCTCTGCATGCTGAGAGCCCCTTCTGTCTACCCTCTGTGCCTCTCCCAGCCACTGCATGACAAATCCCTAACTTGTCCTCTGATGGGAGACCACCTCCTCGTCCCTAGTGGAGATGACACTCCTAAAGCATAAGCAAGTGGAGTTAGTGTGAGGAAGGAGGGGTGCGCAAGAAAGCACGCATAGCAGCACAGGGCATGTATGCATGTTCATAGCAGTGTTGTTCAACGTGACAAATAGTGGGAAACAGTCCAGATATCTGCTAAAG
Organism: Ctenomys sociabilis; assembly: GCA_004027165.1. Classification (NCBI taxonomy): domain Eukaryota; kingdom Metazoa; phylum Chordata; class Mammalia; order Rodentia; family Ctenomyidae; genus Ctenomys; species Ctenomys sociabilis. Next base: position 56,366 of record PVKA01005613.1, on the reverse strand, counting down.
ATAGACTGGGTAAATTGTGAAATAGTCATATAAATGAGATATCAAGTAGCAGTCAAATTAATGAACTATATTTCCATTTCAATGAGTGAGTCTCAGAAGCATAATGTTGAGCTCAATAAATCAGAGAAGAATAATATAGTGTGGGATTGCTTTTTATGAATTCCAAAAGTAGGCAAAAACTAAACAAGATCCTGTATGTATTTTTAGAAATTCATACATAAATGGTAAAACTATAAAGGAAGGGAAATGAGTGATAAAAATCAGTGTTAATTTTTAAAAATTCTTTATCACATGCATTTTGTGTACTCTTCCATGTACATGATTGTTTCACAATTTAAAATTAATTACATAAGCCTGATGCAGTGGCATATACCTGTGATTCCAGCTATTTGGGAGGCTGAGGCAGGAGGATTGCAAGTTTAAGCCTGGGCAATTTAATGAGACCCTGTCTCAAAATAAAAATAAAAATGGCCTAGAGATGTAGCTCCATGGTAGAGTGCCCCTGGCTTCTGATGCAGTATGACAAAAACAAACAAATAGACAGATATATGTCCACTTGGGAAAGTTCCTTTTGTGGTCTGCATGATATGCAGGCCTAGTTGCTTTAGTAGGTAAGACAAAGCCTAAGATAATTGCCACAAGTTCAAGAGGTCTCTGGTCTTTATGGTCTATAGATCATAGGGACACTGTGTGATGGGGTGGTAGGTTCTTTGTAAACTCACCTCTATCCTTGGGAAAACAAATGGGAGCAGGTCCATATCATACACAAGGGCTGGCACATTTTAGGGTATACCGGACACCCCATGTTGGTAGCTGGAGTTTACTTTATTCATTGTTTTTGTGATACTAGGGATGGAAATCAGGGCCTCTTATGTGCTAGGCAAGTGCTCAGCCTAAATTTTCCATAGGTAGGATGACACTAATTAAAGCACTTGCCTGGCAAGAGCAAGGGCCTGAGTTCAATCCATGGTTCTATAAAAAAAAAAGACTAATTACAGAGCTATGGTGACTTTGGCTCTTCTCTGCCAGTTGCAACTGGGGGTGCTCCACTAGGGGAAACATTGGCAAATGCTCCTTGGACCAACAATCCCACTCTGGGAATGAATTTGTGGGCTGAGAGACAGCAACATAAGGTGAGAAGAAAGAAGCCAGCAGACGTGGTTCCAGTGACTTCCTCCAGCTAGATTTTTTGCAGGGTTTTCTTGCAAATCTGACTTGACTTCATTTCGAAGGAAGAAGTCGTATATCACTTGGCCAGCCTGCAGGGGCCTTGTATTCAGACCTTCTGATTGACTACCAGGGATTACTGCCCAGAGATGGAAGAGCAAGCAGCACATAGCATGACCCTGAGAAGTTGCGGTCTGGTGGGATTTTTAATATCAGTACATTCTATGATAGTGGGGGCAGGATATCATAAATGTAATATGGATTATGCAAAACAGTTACATGGGCCCATGTGGGCTTCATACAGGTTCCTCTGATGACCATAGGCACCTACTACAATCCTGCCCAATGCTGTCACCTCACTCACTCCCCTTTCCAACCTTACTCCTGTCTGCTCTACAAGGTAGAATCTGTGTTAACTGTCCATGTTCACCATCTCAGACATCTCAGACTGTCCCTGTGTTGTCAGGCCAAACACTGTCACCCAGCCCAGTGGTGCCATGTCTGAGGACACTGTCACAGAGTCCTGCTTGTGACCTGTCTTGACCAGAAATCTACTGTCCTGTGATTTAGTCTGCATCTCTGTCATTCCTGACCACTGCCCAAAATACAGGTTGTTGCCATGTTCTCTTGAGGTGGAGGCTTGTTTATTCACACTAGAAAGTGGGGTCTGCTTCTTCCTGGTCACCACTGGTGTTGTCAGGCCATTATCCACCCTCTGCTGACCTCTTTGGAAGCCCTTACTGCCCTGATGGGCCACACTGTGGCCACTCCTTTTTGTCACTATCATGTATTAATATCCTAGTTCTCTCTTTCCTCCTGTCCTTCAGACACTTGGTCACCTGGTTGTAGCCGATACCCCTCCCCCATGCCACCTAGGTTCAGATCCTCACTCTGCAAATCACAATCTATACAACCTTGCCTTGCCTTATAGAGGTCTGCCTAGTAAAACGCCTATTCTTCCTCTTTGGTGAGGTCTAGAATCTCCCAGGAGTTTGGAGTTTGGAGTCCCTCTTCTGTGCTTTCACTGCACCTCAGCTATCTCTCCACTTTTGCAGTTTTTGCATTGTATTACATTTATTTATTTGCACCTATTCCATGCAACTGTAAGCTTCCAAGAGCAAGACTTCTTTTCTGTTTCTGAATTCCCAGGGCCCACATACAATAAGGGGAACAGAGGGTACACAAATATTTATTAGATAGGTAGATAGATGCTTAGGCATGCATGTACTGTCTGTCCACAAAGAGTCACAGGACATGTATTCCCACGCATACATTCCCTGTGCTGTTATGCGTGCTTTCTTGCACACCCCTCCTTCCTCACACGACATCCATTTGCTTATGCTTTAGGAGTGTCTTCTCCATTTAGAGACAAGGGGTGGGTCTGGTTGGTGAATGTGGGTTGAGGGGCTTTTGAAGGTGCTTAGATAATTTTTACAATATTGTAGTTTTTCAATACTGTCATCTTTATAACTTTTCATTTGTATTTTCAGTAGAAAGACAAATAAGGAGCTAAATTCCCAGCTCCATATGCCCAATTATAAGGTGATGTCTCTGTTAGACTTTTGCCTTATGATGTTATTACTGCTTCAGCGGGCCTTCCTTTCAATACACTTTCACTATCCCAATCCCTGCTGTGCAGTTGAAAACGAGGCCCACTGCGACTTTGTGAAGCTGCGTGAGATGCTAATTCGGGTCAACATGGAGGATCTTCGGGAGCAGACCCACACCCGACACTATGAGCTGTATCGCCGCTGTAAGCTGGAGGAGATGGGCTTCAAGGACACTGACCCTGACAGCAAACCCTTCAGGTATGGCTCTCACCAAGCCAGGCCAGGCCAGCTTGGCTCTGCCACCTGAGTGGTGTGGATTCCTCTGAGAATTGGAGAATCAACTGGAGAGGTGAGGTGAGGGTGCTAGATACAGCAGCATGGTAACTCGCCAGTCCTGCTGCTCCTGCCCTGTCAGCCTCACACACCTGCTAAGAGTACCATGGAGCGGGCAGCGAAGGAAGAGAAAGGACCCAGAGGAGCAGCATGGTGGATCTCTTGCTGCCCCTCACCCCACCTACACTGCCAACTTGAGTCAGCTGTGCTGAAGGGGAGTCCTGGGAAGGGACCTGTTCCACAAAGTGGCAGTTAGTAACTGTCCTCTGCCCCATTCTTTCACCAGCCTCCCACTGCCTGGTCAGTTTTCTTCTAATATATCCTTTACCCTCCACATTCTTAAAAACGGACAAGAGGGCTGAAGTGTGGCTCAATGGTAGAGCAGTTAGTTCCCTGTCTATGTGAGACCTAGGTTACACCCCCAGCATGGCAAGAATAAGAGACAAAACAAATGAAAACCAAGAAACCGCTAGGTGGCAGCCACTTTGGGAGCAAGTCAGGAGGAGTTACATTCCTTGCATTGATGCATACAGTCTCTTCATTTGCTGTCCTTCATGTTTGTAACTCAAGTGCAAGTTGTGTTCTGGTCACCGGATAGGAAACAAGAATCACTGACATATTTCTCAAATCAGAATCTAAGATGCCTTCAGAGAAGGCAAATGGTTTTAAATCAGTTTATTAAGCAGATGGGAGTGACAGATGAAATTGAAGTGTGTCTGATCGCTGTGTGTGAGAGGTGACGCACGTCCTACAGTCAGTGGCTTGCTCTCTTTTCAGGAAACGTCAGGCCTCAGTAAGCAAGTGAGGGGAATGTTTGTGGGCACAGCGGGATTTCAAATGATCTGGGAGGGCCCACAGTACCTATTCAAAGTGGAGAGCTGGCCTGGGGCAAAGCATGGCTGGTGTTTTTGGGGCAGCAGCTTCAGCCCAGCAGCCTCAGGGCCCTGAAGGGGCAGGTAGGCTCAGGGCCACAGGAGCTCCTAGGCTGGAGGAAGGCATGCAGATCTCAGTGGTGGGAGCTCCCTCGACTGTTCTCACCTCTGGGAGCTTTTAGCTGCCTCTGTGGGGAAGAGCTGAGCCTCTAACTGGCCATTCAGTCCCATCCCGTCGTCCTTTGCTCTATCGTGCATACCTCTGTTCCTGAATCTTGTCCTCCTCAGTCCTCTGAGGGTCCCTTTCCACCTTCCCTGTAAACATTTGCATCCTAAGGAACCCCCTGTGCCCTGCTCATCTTTACCACCTGCTACACTGGTACCAGCTACTACTTTATCAGCTACTGCACTGTCAAGAATCGCGGCCCTGACAGGAAAGAGGAGTTGCTGTGTGTTTGCCAGTCCCCATCTTCCTCTCTCATTTACCTCTCAGCCTGGTGCAGGCTGGCATCTTCCCCCAGCTCTCTGCAGAACAATAGCACTCAGACTTGGGGCCAATTTCGCTGTGACCTTTGAGTCCCATTGTCCTTGATCTTAATGTGCTACACTTAATACTAATACCCATTGCGTCCTTCTTGCATTACCATCTGGCCTTGGCTTTTCTGGTCCTGACCTGGCTGCCTTTATTCTTTTTAACATACAATAATACATATGCTACAGATTTTCAAAACATGGATAGCTGATTTTTTTTCAATTCCTCAAAATACTACAATTCTTAATTAGTACACACTAAACCACAAAGCTTCAAAATACAGAAAGCAAAAGTTGATAGAACTACAAGAAGAAAAACAAATTTACAAACATAGTGGGAAATCATGACACAAGTATCTCTAATTAATGAGTGAGCATGAAAAAAATAAGTGAATAGATGGAAAGCATAGACAATGCAATTAATAAATGGAATCCAGCAAAAGACAAAACCTTGCACTGATATCTGTAAAAATATATTATTTTTTTAATTTGCAAATATCTATAATCTTTACAGTGCCATTAAAGTTCATAAGGAATATTTGTAAAAATTTACCTGAGACTCTCATATTTTAAGTGATTCTCAACATAGAAAGTATACTTTCCAACTACTTTTAATTAATTAATTAATTTATGTATTTGTGGTACCAGGGCTCAAACTCAGGACCTTGCACATGCCAGTCAGGCATTTATGCCACTGAGCTATCTTCCCAGCCCTCCAACTAAAACAAAATTATTGGATTCTTGAACATTTGGCAATTAAGAAATAATTTTATTTTTAAGTTTGTGGGTCGGGGTCAGCCAGATAGCACAGTGGACTGAAGTGCCTGCTTAGGTAATGTAGCTGCCGGGGTTCAATTCCCAGTGTGCTGTGCTGGCCCTGCTCCCAGGTACACTGAGAGGGTGACTGAGACTGGTCATGCTGGCACACGTCTGTAATCCCAGTGCTTGGGAGGCTGAAAACAGGAGAATCACTACGAGTCCAATCTGTGTAGTGAGACCCTGGAGACCCTGTACTAAATACAAAAAATAGAAAAAAAAAATTGTGGGTCAACCATGCAGTTGAACTGGAAATTGCAAGTATTTTGAGGGGTATTACGAGCTTAAATGCAAATTTTAGAAAATAAATAAGCTAAATTAAATTGGCCATTTCTTCTCAAAAGACAAAATGAATGTGGAACAAAATAAATAATAAGAGGGCCAGCCAAATAGCTCAGTAGATTAAAGCGCCTGCAAGCAGGCACAGGGGGCAGAGTTCAAGCCCTCAGAGCACATGGAGACAGCCATTGAGACTGGGCATGGTAGTGCACACTTGTAATCCCAGTTCTAGGGACGCTGTAAAGAGGTGGATCACTAGGAGTATGATCTAGTACTGAGACCCCGAATACCCTGTTGACCCTTCCCGAAAATACAATAAATAGATAAATAAATAAATAACAGAAAAAAATGAAAATCCATCAAAGCTCTAAATTGTTCTCTGACAGAATAATAAAACTTAACAATCCTTCAGTAGGCCTAATGACAATGAAAAGAGAGCAAACACAGTTTACATCATAATGTAGTAAAGGACAAAACCAGAGAGGTAACCAACATTGAAAGATAAGATAATATTTTGAACAATTTTATGTAAACATCTTTGAAATTAGAGTAAATGAAAAAGTATGTAAAATAAGCAATTTAGTACAGTACTTTCAGGAAAAAGAACATAGAAAACCTGAATAGCTCTCTGTATAAGAAGAATCAGTCGTAAAAATCATCACACAAACAAAGCTTGAGGTCCAGAGGGTATAACCAGAAAATTATATCAAAACCCAAGAAAAAAAATGTCACAATTGTCCAAATCTTTGGAGGCTAATACAGTATAAACTTTAGATCAAAGCCCAACATAAAATGAAAGTTAGATATACAATCAAGTGCACAAGTGTTTTAAAAAATTAGCAAACTAAATTGAACTAGATATAAAAAGGGTATTGTAAGAGCCTGCCAAATAGCTCAGCAGATTAAAGCTCGTGCAAGCAGGCACAGGGGCCCCGTGTTTGATCCCCAGGCCTGCCATGCTGGCCCCGCCCCCCAGGGCACTGAGATGGCAATTGAGACTGGGTGTGGTGGCATGCGCCTGTAATCCCAGCTCTTGGGAGGCTGTAAACAGGAGAATTATTATGAGTCTGATCTAGTAGTGAGATCCTCAACACCCTGTAGACCCTTCCCTAAAAAATACAAAAGAAAAAAGAAGCTACTGTAGCATATCAAAGCTTTTTTTTTTTTAGCTGCTGGAGTTTTTTAAATTTATTTATTTGTATTTTAACTTGAAGAGTGAAAAATAGAAGCAAAAACAAAGAGAAAAAATGGCATAAACAGGGTAACATACAATGATACATATGTTACAGATTTTCAAAACATGGATGGCTAATCATATATGTGTGTGTGTGTGTGTGTGTGTGTGTGTGTGTGTGTGTATTAAATAAAACAATCCAACACAGATCAGCAGTCCATAATAGTGGTGGGTTATCCACAGAAGCTGTTGACTTGAGCCGTTCACAGCTCTGTATATTAATATGACTTTGCTTTATATACCTCCATTTTTATACTTTTCTGCTGGATGATTAAAACTGAATTAAAGCAAGACCTATATAACAAGAAATGTAGCTTTTTTATCAGATAAGAAAGGCAGTTTTTTTGTTTTGTTTTTGGCAGAACCAGGGATTGAACTCAGGCCCTTGTGCTTGCCAGGGAAGCACTTATTCCACTGAGTCATCTCCCTGGCCTACCTTTATTCTTCTTTCTCTCTGCTCTATTTCTTCTCAGCCTCCTTTGCAGGTTTATTTTCTTCAGCTTAGTTCCTAGGGTCTCTGGTGCTCTCATTCTCTATTCTCTTTGCAACTGGTTCTTTCTCCTTTCATAGCCCTAATTATCATGCGGAAGTCGATACTCTGCCAGCTAAACTCTTACGTTTGAACAGTGAGCACATGGGCCCACCTATACACTAGCCATTTCCACCCAGACATCCCATAGAGGCCGCACCAGAAACTTGAGCTAGTCACGGTCAGATTCATTTCTTCTCCCTTGAGCATTTTCCTTCTCCAGTGTTCCCCACTGCACTTGACAGTGCCACCATCCACTTGGGGGTCTGAACCAGAAGACAGAATCATCTTTGCCTCCTCCATAGTCCTGCTTCCCCTGCTGCTTCTGCAGCTCCCTCCATTCCCTGTCACCCCTTCACACAAAGATCCTGCCACTTTGTACTGGGACTGTTGGAAAGTGTCTCCTTTGCAAAACAGCCTGAGTGCTCTTTCTCACTTTCTGGTTGGCTCCTGTCAGTCTTGCTTAAGCTAAGCAGTAGGTTCCACCTATTTCTTTCACACAGGCTGCCACCCCTGGAGCCCAGTTCCTCCCTTTCTTCACCAAGCTAACTCATTTGTTGAAGTGTAAATCGATGTTTTTGTTTTCTTTTGTCAGAGATGATGTTCCATTGTTGTTAGAAAGGCTGTATTTAGAGAAGGTTTTTTTTTTGGCGCAACAAGGGATTGAACTCAGGCTTTTGCACTTGAATTCAGCAAAATTACCCAATATAGTACAATAGTCCATAATAGTAGTGGGTTATCAGCAGAACTGGTAATTGTCGAAAGTTGTTGACTTGAGCCTTTTAAAGCTCAGCATATTAATATGGCATTACTTTTTTTTTTCCTTTTTTTTTTTTTTTGAGACAGGGTCTCACTATGCAGTTCAGGCTGCCTTAAGCTCACTTTGTAGCTCACGCTGGTCTCGAACTCACAACAATCCTCCTGCCTCAGCCTCCCAAGTGCTGGGATTACAGGCCTGCGCCACCACGCCCGGCTGGCATTACTTTTTATACCTTGTTACTTTCTACTAGTTCAATGTGAAGAAAGGTTTTTACTAATATTGTTGAAACAAAATAACATGTCTGCATAACTACTACGAAGACAATATGCAATGCATGAATTACTGTAACTGTCCTACTAACCTGTTTTGAAACTTTCATTGCTATTTTTTCTCATTAAAATGATTAAAAAATTAAGAAAAAATATGTTATTAATAGTAGAGAATAATATTAATAGCAGTTCTCATGCTTTCTTTAGAAGAAATTGGCTGAAGTGTAACAGATTCAAATAATGAAAACCATTAAAAAAGGTAAATGAAGGCCATGAGCAGGGCCTTCAGCCCAGGCAGCTCCCACTAGACTGTGAGCGCCTCAAGGTCAGGCATGGAAGCTGTTGCTAAAGGTGCTGAGCAACTACAAAGGTATCAGTACTGAGTCTAGCACAGATTGGAGGCCCAGAAGGTGTTGGCTAAAGTGGCGAGATAAAGCAGGCAGCTTCAGATCCAGGCCTGGCAGCACAACACAGTGGGAAGGTCCATATGAAGAAACAGGAGATGCAGCTTCTGGTCCCAGTGCTGCCTGTAATTAGCTGTATGATATTGAGTCACTTCACCTTTGTGGGACTCAGGTTCCTCAAGTGGAAAATGAGGGTATAGACCCAGATTTCTACATCTTTCCAGTTCGTCAGGGTTGCCCCATGCCCCTCAAGCAGCCCTGTGATCCTGCTCTCGTGTCCCACGGCAACTGCCCACCACTTTGGTGTTTGGTTTTCACCATCTCTGTCTCAATTGGGGAAAGGTGGATGATGGAGCTCAGGGGAGGATGCTTGGGGCCAGTGTTCATTGAGGAGGAGCCAGTGAGTGTGAAAGAATTAACCTGACCATGTTTGCAGTTTACAGGAGACATATGAGGCCAAAAGGAATGAGTTCCTGGGAGAGCTGCAGAAAAAGGAAGAGGAGATGAGACAGATGTTTGTCCAGAGAGTCAAAGAGAAAGAAGCAGAGCTTAAAGAGGCAGAAAAAGAGGTAAGAAAAAAAAAAAAAAAGAGGAGGGACGGCGAGGCCAAGCTTGCATGAAGTCCATGGCAGGGACCTTGCAGCTATAGGCAGGAATGGGCCACAGAAGCGGGCTGGCCAACAGGGACTAGGAAATCTGTCCCCCTGACCCTTTGTTTCCCAAGGTCAGGATGTTTTCCCATCTTGTATTAATTTTCCAGAGCCTCTCCATCATAGCCAGTAGTTGCATCAGTATTTTAAATTGACAAATCCTCATTGTATATATTTATGGGGTACCACATGATGTTTGCGTATATGTTAAAATTATGGAACGATTAAATGAAGCTAGTTAACAAATCTGTCACTTCATATATATGTTTATCATTTTTTTTTGTAGAAGCATTTAAAATCTACTATTTTAGCAATTTTGATTTATACAATAAATTTATTATTTGCAGAAAGGGTGTTGAACACAGGGCCAGATGTTCAAGTCACTCTGTGACAATGAGCTACATCCCCAGCCCACATTTGTTTTTATTTTTATTTTCTTTTAGTAGCAAAAATTGAGGGGCTGGGGAGATGGCTCAGTAGAATAAACACTTTGCCTGCCAAGTGCAAGGGCCTTCGTTAAATCATCGGTTCTACCAAAAAAGAAAAAAGAAAGTTGACCTGGGAATCTGGACCTCAGTGGGGGTAATTGATGATTTGCTCAGCTGACCTGTCCCATCCCACCTTCTGTAATGGCCATGAAGAAGGCTGCTTCCATGTGGTCGTAGGTAGTTTTCTGAAACCTAAAACAGCAATATCTGGAGCATTGCCCATTCACTTTGATATTCAATTCCATTGCAGAGTTAAGGCACTATCTGTGCAGCTCTAGTGAAGTTTTAAAATGAGGTTTGATGATCCCACTTACACAGGTGCAGTTGGTCCTCTATCTGTGGCTTTGCTTCCCTGGCCCCAGATTCACTGGCATAAGGTGCAGGTTGGCCATATCAGCTGCTGCTTTACCTCTCTGTGCCTTAGAACAGCCAACCACAAGGAAGGGAAGCACTAATTACTTCTCAAGTCTCCTCTACCTTTAATCTACTGTGACTTTTGAAGGTTGTCACGAAGGCCTGTGGCAAGGTTATTGATTTTATTTCAGTTTCACTTTTAAGGAGAAAACCATCACCCAACACCTTTAGGAAGAGGCCTCGGGGTCTCAAAGGTAAATGAATCAAGGTTGCATTGAAGCAAAGCAGGGTGAAAGCGAGAGAGGGGCAGCCCAGGGATGCCCCTACCCCACATGGCTAGTAAAAGCTGGTTTGGGTGGCAAGCCTGTCATTCCCCTACCATACAAAGTGATAGTCCCAGATATCCAGAAGAATTGGGCAATTGGCCTCCTTTCGGTGCACTGCAAATATTACAGAATCGTACATTTCTCTTGGACCCATGGAAGATGGTGAAACCATGCCTGCTATGCTCTCTCTGGTCAGGGGAGTTTACACATTCTAGTCGATGACCATCTATTCCTCTTGCTCTCTGACTGATTTAGCAAGGCAAGTGCCCGAACACACTTGCTGTTCTTTGGGTCTCTGGTATTTTCAGGACAAGTTAAGCCTTCCCTTTAGTTTCCTCACTTGCTCAATTTCCTTTCTCTCTGTGATCCATAATGACCTTCCTGATTGCAGAAAGGATACGGTGGGATGCTGAAGCATGAGGATTACAAGTTGAAGCTCAGCCTGGGCAACTTAGCAAGACCCTTGTTTCAAAATGGGAAAGGAACAGAGGGAGGGAGGGAAGGAGGGACAAAGGAAGGGAGGAAGGAAGGTAAGCAGGTAAGCAAGCAAGCTGGTATATGTGAAGACCCTGGACTCGACTCAGTCCCCAGTCACACACACACACACACACACACACACACACACACACACACACAGAGAGAGAAAGAGCAGGAGTTGCTTCCATGTTGGAAATGCCATTATATAATCTTGTAAAGACTGGCTTGACCTTGGGCAATTTAATTTCTCATGTTTTATGTTTTCTCATGAGATGGACATCATGGCCAAGTACTATGGTGCTCACTTACAGTTTCAGCACTTGGGAGTTTGAGGCAGGAGGATCATAGGTTCAAGGGCAATCTGGGAAACTTAGGAAGATCTTGTCTCAATATCAAAAAGTAAAAGGGCCTGGGGATGTACCTCCATGGTAGAATATTAGCCTAGCATGTGTGAAACCCTGTATTCAATCCCTGCATAGCAAAAATAAAAAAAAAAAGAAAATGACAAAGGATTGATAAGATTGTTACAACAATTATATGAATTAATACATATCAGGTGCTTATAAAAGTCAATGTTAGGCTGTAGCTCAGTAGTAGAGTACTTGTCTAATATTCAGGAAGCTGAATCTGGGTTCCATTCTAACACTGAAAAAATGTAATAACAATACAGCTTACTTTTTTAAAGTCAGTGCTTGGCCTGTCAGAAGCACTTGGTAAATGTTATAGTATTATATGTGATATTACTTAATTAACTATGTAAAATAACCATGGTGATTCATTTAAAAATATTTCATTCGGCAAAAATTATTGCTCCTTTATTACTATTGCACAGATTTTGAGGTAGTGGCAGGCCAGAAAAGCACCCACAGCACAGTGCTCTTTGGTACTGTCACAGTAGTCCCTGGCAGAAATGTCTCCTAAGGTCCTGGGGTCCTAAAGAGTTGCCACCATGCCTTTCCGCCAACCCTGGGCTGAGCCAGACTGGGCACTGCTCGTGGAGAACTCTATAGCTTTTTGAGGTTTTTCTTTTGGCTTCCCTGTCAGCTGCATGAGAAGTTTGACTGTCTAAAGAAACTGCACCAGGATGAGAAGAAAAAGCTGGAGGACAAGAAGAAGTCTCTGGACGATGAGGTGAATGCTTTCAAACAGAGAAAGACAGCGGCTGAGCTCCTCCAGTCTCAGGGTTCCCAGGCTGGAGGCTCACAGACTCTGAAGAGAGACAAAGAGAAGAAAAAGTAAGTAGCAGGCTGCTATGGATGGTGGGCTTCTCGCTCCTCCTGCTATCCGTCCCCTTGGGATAGGACCTGGAGCCTGAAGGGGTGGAAGGCTGATGACCAGGCATGAGCTGCGGGCTGTTATGCTAATGTGAGGACCCGTACCTAGTCTGTGTCCCTGCAGGACCTTTGGATTCCCTGAGTTAGGGTTTCAGAGAGTAGAATAGGCCCAGCCCCTCTTTCTGGCTTTTGTAGGAAAGCTCTGAAAACATGGGGTGGCTGGAGGAAAGGAAAGGAAAAGCCAAGGAAATGTGTGGGTACATGGAAGGAGAAGATGAGCAGTGCAGAAGCACAAGAAAGAGGGACAGAAGGAAGGGTGCAGAGAAGGCAGTGGAAAACAAAGAGTGCTTTCACAGAAGCCTCTGGAGCTGGAGCCAGAGGTGACCCTGATGTGGCATATGGGCCCACTTGCCAGCCCTGTCCCAGGCAGCTCACCTCTCCCAGCCCTCACTGTGCCTTAGTTGTTACTAGATGTGACCAATAGAATTTACCTGCTACCACTCAACACTGCAGCCTGGCCCTGACTTCCCATCCCTTTATTATCTGTCCCTGCTGGCTGCTTAATTGTGTCCTGTCTGGGGACCTGAGAACCTACTGGGGAGCCCTCAGATACCAGTGTCCTCCCAGTCACCCTTCCTTGAGCAGGAGGAAGGATTTTTAAACCAATCTGTCTTCTCTGGTACTTGGTAAGGCAAGATAGCATAAGCTACTGGTTATCACTGGGCCAGTAGCCCGGCCTCCAACCCCATCTCTGCTCACTGTACTTACCCATTCTTCATCTCAGAAGCAGAGAGGAGAAAAGCACTTCTGTCCAGACCTACACAACACTAAAAAAAATGCTCAGGGATCCCCTGGTACTCTATGGCTGTTTGTGCACTATGACTCCCAGAACTCCCAGATGAAGGGTTTAGCAATGTCCTTGCTGAAGTGTTCTTTGGATCCAAAAGATGTCTGTGGGCTCTGCCTTCTGCTTTTAGCCACTTGTCTGTGGACTCCACCTTTGGATACTTGCCAGAATGAAGGCACATCTTCCTTTCATCAATGCCTGGCTTGTCACTTAGGAATAACACACTGCCATTGTGCACTGTAAAATATTTCATATTTGAAAACACTCAGGTTAGCCATCCGATCATTCACATTTGACTACTACTACTACTACAATTGTGTGACTTGAATGTTTTCACTAACTGGTCCAGAAATTTTCATGACTGAATCTTAACACTATCAGCTTCACTGATGAACCTTTTTTTGTATTTCCCAATGGGTAAGGTTCAATTAGCCAAATGAAAGTCCCTTTGGACACATCATATATCAATTTATCTATCATGGTGTATCAGCTGTACAAGCAGGAACAGCTTCCTATTTTTAAAAGCTACATTTGAAAATTTTTTTGGTGTTATGGATCACAAAAAACAAAATTTATCTTCCAGCTCTAATCTGCTATCTTCATAATCCTGTGGGATTTGTTAACTCAGTTCCTTGGGCAGTTGCAGTTCCTGTGCTTGAAGGAATTAGGAGATTATATAGTTTGTTTAGACCACACTAACACTAAGCTACAAATATTCCCTCTTTGAGATGTTTAGCAAAAGCTCTTCTCAGACCAAGCTATCCCCTTGTTGCTCAAAATGACTTGACTTCCCCCCCCTGACCCCAGTGGAAGACCCTGTTCAGGGTGACACCTCTCTGTTCTCCAGAAGTATTTGGGATTACTGAGTGCCCAGGTCTGAGATGGGGAAAATCCTTGCTGAGAGGTGGTACCTCATATTATCAGCAATAAGGACCTAACAAAATAGCCTGTCCTCTTCTATACTTCTAGATGTACAAGTGGGCCCAGGTCTGGGCTCTTTATGTATTCCATGAAGAATCAGTGAACCTCCAGAAGAACCATGGTTAAACTTGTGCCACTCTGCGCCCATAGTGACGGTGATGGGCTTTAAGCATAGAGATGGTGGTGGGTGCAATTCTGGAGAGATGGTGGTTGGATCTAATAGTTGCATACTCAGAATTTCCTTTGGCTAGCCTTAAATAGGTTAAGAAAGAATATGGTGTTTCAGAGGTTCCTACCAGTCCCTCCTCCCTCTTCCCCTCCCTGCTACTTGTGAGCTCTCTTGACCTCTAACTCTTCATTGTTTGTGTCAATTCATAATATTTTATTTCTTCTCATGATCACTCCATCTTCATCAGCTCTTACTGTTTTACAGTTAATTCTGCTGTTTGCTGCATGCTGCATGAGACCCAGGGTCCTGGTAAGCTTTATTAACTCTAAATAGAACTGGCAATGGCTTCTCAAACATATCCCTCCCAACCCTGAACCCCCTACACACATATCTAACCATAAAAGAAATGGCTTTACTGGGGTAGTTGGTTTCCTCTTGTGACTTCCGGTATGAAGAAATAGCCTGCTGTGGTTTCCAGTGTGCATGGTGAATGCGTGCCTGGGTGCCTGCCTGATCAAGGGGGAACCTGCAGCTTCTGCTGCTGGAACAGCTAGGCAGTGTAAGTGGACACTGTGCTCAATATTTCAGGTTTTGATGGGGGCAGGTTTTCCCCCTATAGAGCGATAATTATTACTCTCAAGATTAATTAACTGTGGTAGCACAAGAAACCATCCTGTACTTACAAGCCTGCTCCTTAGTATCTGCCAGCTCTGACCCTCAGGTTTGAGAATAGGCTGAGGCAATGGAAATTTGCACAATTGTTTCCCTCTGGTGGCTCTTCCTTCTCTGAAGGTTTTAGGTTCTTCCATTCGCTTTGGCCGTGTACCTCCTAAAATCATAATCAAAGTGGAAGAAATTGAAGAGACTTCAGATAGAAGGTCTTCCACTTCCCCAAGTGCCAGCTTCATGCAGACATACTAAGGAGGCAAGCAAGTAACCTCTGGTAGGAAGTAGTGCTGAAAGCTAGGTGTTATGTCTACAGAAGCAAATGAAGCAGTCACTGGCGTCACATAGCTTCTAGGAGGACAGAAAATGGTGATTATAGGGAGTTACAGGGAAAAACCAGTCATTAGGGCTCTTTTATCTACTTTGCTACATTCAAGTCATAGACAAGAAATATGAATGATTTAAATTTAATGTAATTGGGCTTATCTACTATTTTTAAACTTTACCATGGCAATTTTCAGACCTAAAAAATATTACAATGTAGCCTGCCACCAAATAGCTGTCAATATAGATCCAGTCCAGCTGGGCATGGAGGCACATGCCTGCAAGCTGAGCACTCTGCAAGGCTGGGTTAGAATTGCAAATTGGAGCCCAGTCTGGGCAATTCAGTGGCTTAGTGATATACCCTGTGTGAAAAATTAAAAAGTATATATATATATATATATATATGGTGGCTAGGGATGTTGTTCAGTGCCCATTGCCACAAAGCAAAACAAAAAATACATGGCCCATCTTTTCCATCAGTTTCTTCCAACCTGCTGGAATATTGTAGGGTAAACCTATATCATTTCATCAATAAGTATCTAGTATGTATCTGTATGACATAAATGATTCCTAAAAAATAGCTACATACTACTATCATGCCTACAAAACTAACAATAATTTGTTAATATAAAAAGTCCAGACAACCCGCTTGGGCCCCCCCTCCTGTCCCTCTCTCAGACAGTAGCTTTCTTTCCCTCAATAAATATATTCTACCCATAACCAAAAAAAAAAAAAAACCATTATACATATATATACATATATATATATATATACATATATATACATATATATATACATATATATATATATATACATATATATATATACATATATGTCAGCAATGCACCAGATAGATGCCTCAGAAATGCCTTTTCACATTTTGTCTGTTTGGTTTGGAGAATCCAATCTAAAGAGAAGACTTCTCCCCACTGTCCCATGCAGTTTGAGTTAGACGGAGAGCTTGCTGTTAGTCACTAAACTGTTGGCTGCAGCTGTTGCTGCTGTCCAGGGATACTGGACAGCTGGCAGAACATCCTACTCTCAAGCAGATCCCAAAGAAGAAGTCCACAGAGGCTTCTGAAACAGAAGGCCCATGAAACTGGGCCAAAAGAAACCATCCTAAAAGAATAATGTGATGATTTACTATCTGACTTCCAGGCAAGTCTCAGAGCCCCTGCTAGCTGACTGGAATTAAACAGCAGCTGACCATTTAGGAAGACTATAAATTCCTACTTTATCTCTGTACTGCTGAAGTCCCAGTCCTAGTAAAGCATCTGACATACAGTAGGGGTATAGTTGTCAGCTTTTTATTGTTTTTGCAATTTCATCAAGAGAGCAGGAAAGGTATATTCTGATAAATCTGACTTCAGTTAGTTTACATTTTGTGCATAGTTTGACACAATTTCATTCAGGTTTCCCCTGAGTACATTATTGTTACTGGCCAGTCCTAAGACAATTTCTAGAAAATATGTGATTAAAGGCACAGTTTACAAGAGGCAATTGGTAGACCGCTGAACAGCCAACCCCAACCCCAACAAGAATGGCTTTTCCTGGCTAGCTTCCACCAAGTAGGCCATAAAACCTTTTCTAAAGGAATTAAATCAGGGGAGGCATTGGCTTTCCAGGACCTCAGAGCAACAGAGGTAACTACCTTCTCCCCAGAGCCCTCATCCAAGGGGTGGGTCACAACAGCCACCTATAGTGCAGGCAGTGAGCCTTACAGTTCCCCTCCAGCATGGACCTTCCCTGAGGCACTTAACTGTAATCATAAGAGAAATTCTTCTGCGACATATATCCAGTTACACATACTGTGTTGCGGTGGTTAGTGGTCCTTGAGATAAACAGCATATATACAGTATACACACCAAAACTACACTGACCTCCCGTGCAGCTCATTGCTGGTTTTTTTAAGTTAACTCTTCCCCTAGGAGTGAACAAAGAAGACACTAAGAGGCAAGCATTCTAGGACCAGCCTGATAGCTCAGTGGATTAAAGTGCTTAGGCAGACACAGGGTCCAGGGTTCAATCCCTAGCATGCCATGCTAGCCCTGACCCCGGGATGTGCTGGGATGCCAACTGAGACTGGGCATGGTGGCACATGCCTGTAATCCCAGCACTTGGGAGACTGAAACAGGAGGATCACTATGAGTCCAATCTATGTAGTGAGACCCTGTATACCCTGTACTAAATACATAAAAAGAGGCAAGCATTCCTATAGCATTTATTGATTTCAAAATGTTCTTCTATCTAATTACCACAGTTCTGAGAGGCACAGGAGGAAGGGATTTAAGAGACTTACTAAGGGTAGCAGTTGGTTATTGATGGAACTATAACCAGAATATCTCATTGCTGGCATAAACTGCATTCACCTGATAGGTACATATATGCATCTGTCTCTAAAGTGTGTGTGTGTGTGTGTGTGTTAGAGGGTAGGTATATTCATCTGGAGGAAAGGAATCATTTATGTCTATACTTCTCAGTAACTATACTCCAAATATTTTATAGACCATATTTAATGGGATAAATGTATTCTGAAGCTAATAAATCAGTTGAGATCCATAGCCAAGGAATTTTGGGGACACTGGCATAAGGGGGAGAGTCTTAAATAATGAAGCAACTCTCATCCTGGTTGTAACACTCTCCTTGTGCCCACAGTCAAGTCAGTTGATTCCCCTGTTTCTCAGTCTCTTTATATAGGAGGGACATAGGGATCAATACTACTTGCCTTATTCATGATGTAGGAAAGAAGTTAAAATGGGAGGAAAGGTCAAAGAGCTTTGTAACACAAACTAATAATCGGCTTCCACAGGTCAGCTTTTCAGGGGACTGGGTCTGGACTCATACTCCAGACATTTGATAAGTAGCTCTTGCCCCATCTAACTAATTCAGCCTGTTCCAGAGGCTGCCTGAGCTTCTTCTGTCATCTCTGTGGGACAAGGAAGTACAGTGGCTAAGAACTTGATATTCTGTGCCCAAGGCCACTGGAGACTTGCAGAAAGTCTTCCTGCCACAACTATCTGGGGTGGAGGGAGCATAAGTCAGGGCCTAGTAATTAAAAAGAGATTTCTGTAAGTATTTTTGTGGGGGCCTGGGAGATGGCTCAGTGGAATAAGTGCTTCCCTGGCAAGTGCAAGGGCCTGAGTTTAATCCCTGGTTCCACCAAAAACACAAAGTATTTTTGTGGTTCTTGGTCACTGTTTGCTATCCAGTGCCATTACTTCCATCATGTAGGAATGGGGCAGGGTACACGAGAGAGAAAGCATGTTCCCTGCAGCCAACTCAGTAAAACCTTAAGACCATCTAACAGCTATATTCTAAGTTACCCATTAGTCATCAAGATCTAAACAATTTTCTTCTAAAAATTTTTTAGCATATTAATCTGTCTGTTTATTAACCCACCTTCTCTTTTCATTTTCAGTTTGGGCTTCCTGTAGACGTACCCTTTCCTGTGCAACAGACGTGGGCCCCCTTTCCCTAATGTCCCCTTAACCTGTCCAGAGGAGCATACAATCCCTGCCCTCCACTCTTTTCTGGCAAACATTTATAGAATCCTGAGAGTCAGAGGATGCTGTCTGGTCTCCAGTCAAGAAGCCAGCAGTCCTGTGGCTTAGAGACGCAGCCCACAATTGGATCCCCCTCCTAGTGCCCCAAGCTGTCCATGCCCCTCTTCACCCCCATGCTTACCAGACTGTAACATTTTGCTGCTGCTCCTCACCATCAGCTACCCAGTTCAGACTTTGACTGCTGCTTATTTCCCCGAGGTATTTGCATCCATCCTGGCTGGATAAGCACCCATGAGCATGGCTGTCCCCTTAGTCTCCTGCCTCTAAGACCCATCCTCCCTGCCCTCTCTCCTCTTGCTAGGAACCTACAGCCCCTTCTCTGAGGGCTCTGAAAGTATACCTTTTTCCTTCTGGCCACTTAGTTCAGCCCCTTCCAGTTTTCATTCACTGAGGGTAACCATACTACAGCTGTGTTAAAAGTCAGTAACGAGTTTATTTATACCAAGCTCTTATCATAAAACACTGCTGCAGGAGCAAATAGCATACACTCCCCCCCCTTTACCCCTGGCTAGCCTACAGATGCAGAAGGCAGAATAAACAATACTGTTACAAGCCTAGAGTCTTGAGTGATAAACTTACAGAATCTTAAAGGGTTTCAGCATTTTCCAGGGGCTCCCACCATACTAACGAGGTGAAGCTATATTAACTGATCAAAGAATCCAGTGCTTGGGACTTGCAGGGATGAGTCTTCCAGTCTATTGGGTGACTATAATAATGATGTTAATGGGCATCCTGTGTGTGTTCCCAACAAGATGTATGACTATCAACTACAGGGAAGAAGAGAGATGGTGGGCCTTGTGAGGCCTTCAACCTTCTCTAGTCTAAGGGTTTGATATTTTAAAAAATATGCCAGCCCTAATTTTTATAATGGGTCCCCTCTGAGAGTGGCTTTAGGAGTTCATTTGAAGTAGAAAGCCTTCATTGTCAGGGCCCTGAGGCACAATGGCCTTTGGCATTTGGCCAGTAAGAGTGAGGCTGGAGGCGACCTGGCAATGATCTGTGGCTAATAGCCCTCTCTCTGCCCTTCCTTTGCAGTAATCCATGGCTGTGTACTGAATAGTATCCCCTGCTACAGCTGGACTGGACTTCACTTAGCCTTTTAAGCAAAGGTTTCTATTCTAACTGACAGCTTTTCTTTGGGGTGTCAGGCAGCCGGGTCCCCACCCCTGCTGTGTACTTCAAGCCCTACTTCTTTTTTGAGTTGTGCGACTCGCTCCTGCCTCCCAGTCCCACTGGCACCAACCATGACCTTCATTTTTCTTTCGGAGGTTGTTTTGTGATTACTTCCTTTTAAAACACAGTCAAACAAGGCCATGCCAAATTCCCAGGCCTTTTTGAAGTGTTGAGAAAGGGGAAAGAATTACTTTGTTCAATCATGGATAATACTAGGAAGCAAAAAGTATAAAAAGTGAAAAGCAAACCAATGCACACACATTCTCTTCTTGTTGGCAAAGCACCAATTACAGTTTTGATACTGGTGTGTCTTGGTTGGTGCGTCACTGATGGGTTACTGGCCAAGGCAGAAAGACAGTGTCTTGGGAAAATCCAAGTCAACATGGAGCATTTGAGGAGACTCTTACCTTGGAAGTAAAAACAAACCACCACTACCAACACCACCAACAAAACCCCCAAAACAGAAACACCAAAAACACCCTTAAGATACTCAGCCAATTGCTCAGAAAGTTAGGGCAGTTAAGTCTCCTTGGGAAAGGCTTCTTAGTTGTAGCTTTGCTGTTTCTAAATCTACCTTCCTTGATTACCAGCCAGTAATAACTAGCCCCCTGGGATAATTATTTCCATTACAAACTGGAGGCCATTTATTTGTATTTATTTACAGATTGATTACTTGTGACTTGAGGCTCTCAAAATACTTCAAAAGTATTAGAGCCAGGCGTGGTGGCACAGGCCTGTAATCCCAGCACTCAGAGGCTGAGGCAGGAGGATTATTGTAAGTTTGAGACCAGCCTGAGCTACAAAGTGAGCTTATGGCCAGCCTGAACTGCATAGTGAGACCCTGTCTCAAAAAAGACAAAAAAAAAAAAAAAAGTATTAGAGCCACACAGTGTATGAGAGACCTTCAGATTTTATAGAAAAGAATTTTCTAAAAAAGGTAGTTTTACATAGTATAAGATAGAATCTACTTACTCCGGAAGAAGAAACTATGGCCCAGAGAACAGAAGGAACTTACTTGCCCAAGTCCCACTGTTGGTTCTTGGCCAAGGCCAGGATAAATTCCACATCTCTAGATAGCCAATTCATTTCCTCAAGGGAATGCAGCTGCTTCTATACACGCTGGTCTGATGAAACCAGAAAATGAGTTGTTGGGTGTGGTGATGCACATCACACCTATGACCCCAGCAACCCAGGAGGCTGAGGCAGGCAGATCACTGTGAGTTCCAGACCAGCCTGCACTGCATAGTGAGGCCCTGCCTGAAAACAAGAACAAAACAAAACAGTGAGTGTTAGGGGGCCCTTGAAGCTTTTTCCCCCATAAGAAAAATAATCTGAGGATGAGGTAGGTTGGGGCAAGCATAGGAAAGGCTTCAGGCCAGCTCTTTAATTTAACCAAATATTGCAGTTGAGAGGAGTCACCAGGGTACTTTTCAGGCCTTTCAG
Organism: Ctenomys sociabilis; assembly: GCA_004027165.1. Classification (NCBI taxonomy): domain Eukaryota; kingdom Metazoa; phylum Chordata; class Mammalia; order Rodentia; family Ctenomyidae; genus Ctenomys; species Ctenomys sociabilis. Next base: position 34,947 of record PVKA01005613.1, on the reverse strand, counting down.
CCAGGATGTTTTCCTGTCAGCCTGGACAGCACCCAGGCTAGTGTGCACTTAATTGGTGCTCTAGGTGATCCTTGTGACCAGGGAAACAAAAATCTAACCTGTCAGTGAATATAGGGCCTTTAAAAGTCAATCAAACCTATTAAAAATAATTCAAATACTTATTTCATTGGCTAGATTAAAAACTGAAACATTTTTTCCCCTTCACTGGAAAGGCTTTTTAATTAGTACAGTTGTTACCATTTTTAAATATATGCTAAGTTCTCTGGTTATTTTTGGTGAAACAAGACCAGCCATTAGAAATGTTCTGTGTTTTTTTTTTTAATTTTTCCAGGTTGGAATGCCCTTCCTAAAACACATACACACACACACACACACACACACACACACACACACACACACACCCCTTCATTTCTCTCAAGCCAAGACATTTGCTTTTCCCAGCTGCAGTTTGGATCACTTTTTTTTTGTTTGTTTGTTTTAATCATTTGGCATTTACATATGGCTATTGATATGTACTTGTTTTTATTAAAACAAGAAGCTTTTAAATTGGTGTGTGGTGTTCTTCGACTCTCCAGCAGATTTTGCGTTGGTGATGGCCCATCAGGGACCCCATTTCTAACCTATTTTCTGAAGTTATAATCTTTGCTACCTCATACTGCCCATTCCCCTCCCTATCTTTGAATGTCCTTTTTCTTTAGCTAATTTCATGTTCTCTTTCTCTTTCTCTCGCCCTCTCCAGCTTTTTTTAATCTTATCTCCAGCAGCTGCACTAAGTCTAAAGGAGAAGACTGCCATTATAGAAGAGTTAGGGTTCCATATTGTCTCAAACCAGAAACCAACCAGTTCCCTCTCCCCTAAAACTGTGCATATAACACACACATAACACATTCAATAAATGTACATGTGTCCCTGTATCGAGGCAAGAAGCTCTCTTCTGACTTACATGGTATTTTAAGATGAAGTGTCTTGTCCCAAACTAACAAGGCAGGAAAAGAATCATCAGAGCTGGAAAATGGAGTAAATGTAACCTCAGAGAGACCAACTACAGGACAACTCACCCAAACGTAAGTGACTGGGGCAGGAGACCTCAGCTGTGGGTGTGGAAGTGCTGTTCACAAGGTTTTGTTTGGGTTTTACAGGGTTTTTAAAAAGAACAATTTTCTGTTTTAATGTGTTGACTTGTCTTCGGCCACTGTTAAAACATTTCTGAATATGGAAGAGAAAGCTGAGTGATATGTACATCTTCAGCATTCCCAGGAGAAAAGGAGAACATCCCCAACAAGGGGGAAATGGATCCACTATCTAACATTAAGGTGGAAAAAGGAGCCTAGAGCAAAATTATTCCATTCAGACTTCCAAGGCCATATGAGGTTTGTCTTCAACCTGGGATCTGGAGGGAGAGTTTTGATGTTGATAAATCTGCCTTGAATTTAGCAGTTTAACTTCCATCAAAATACCATGTGAGATAGATCTCTACCACCATCACCACCATGCTGCTGTTTAGTGTCTCTAGAGAGCCTCTTTGCATGTTTTCTAGAATCTGTTTTCCCTTTCTTCTCCTCTGTTCTTTTTGCTCAAAGATGTGACCTTCCCAGGCTTTTCATTTTCCAAGAGAAACATCCCAGAACCAGCACTGTTTAGCTTGATACCTTTCTAATGTCCACGTCAATTTTCAATAAAACTCAAAGAAATACTAAATGGCTCAGTGGTCTGATCCCAAATCATTAGGTAACATGGCTGCCCATAGCCTGGGTTTGTTGTAAGTGGAATGGATGGTGGTTTCCCAAGTGGCTGATTTGAGGGCCTCAGAGAAACACCATGAGGCCATGAAATCTTCCAAGGTGAGCATGCCTTCCTTTCTTCACTCTGGGCCTAAAGTTTCCTTGGGGCAGGGTAGGTATGAGTGGGAAGTCCTCTACTTTCACTCTATCATAATGGGTTTAATTAGCTAAGGAAATTGGCATAATAGAGGAAGTGGAGAAGGAGATCACAGAACAAGATTCAGGTGAGTTTTAATTCTGGCTGAAACCTCCCCCCTTTGTGTCATTTTCATTTAATACCATGCTGCGAACATCCCCAGAAGTCAAGAATATGATCTGTTTATGACTCTTAAGCATTCTATAAGTACTAAATAGTACTATTTTGGGTCCTTCAGTCTACCAGAAAGGGAAGTCTCCCTCCCCCTAAGCATTAAAGTGGGAAGGAGGAAGAATGGTCAGTTTTCAGAATTCTGATTGTGGCAGAGGTGGAGTTTCCTTTCTTGGGCTTCATTTCCCTAATAGCCTGATGCTGAAGGCTCAAGAACAGATTCGCATCCTCTGTTCGGAAGCCTGGAGGCTTCTGCAGGGTACCAGAGGAAACGACGTTGGCTTGTCTCTGCGCAGCTCGCACACTAGGGGGCAGCAGATTGAGGCTGTAGTCCTCTGTGTAGTCACAGAAACGGATACTGAGTACTTTGGAAAAACAGACCCAAGTCTGGCTGACTTGCTCCTGGTAAACTCACGGGCAAATTATATCAACAACTTCCCTAGAAAACAAGCATGTCACTGGCACCATTGCAGAACCATTATGAAGGCGATCTGAGCTAATGTAAGTAAGTGTAAGACCTGGGTGTTCCAAGAAATAGGGTCTCTAATTAAGGATGGAAATTTCTCTGAAAAAGAACTCACTTTAGGGTCCTTTAATCCAGGGCTCTCTACTCAGCGCTATGGACTTGTCAGGCAAATAATTGTGTAGAACTGTATTACGTAAAGTATGCAGTAGCATCCCTGGCCTCTACCCACTAGATGTCAGTAGCACACCCCTGCCCTACACAGATGTGACAACCTAAAATGTTTTCAGAATGTCTGGATGTGCCCTGGAGGGAAAAATCGTCTCATGTTGAGAATCATTACTGAATCCAGGGGTTAGCAGCCTTGCTGTAAAGGACCGGCTGGTCAATATTTTCAGCTTTCTGCTGGTCTTTTGAAAGGAGCAGTTAATGCTTAATTTTTATTTCTTTTTACTCTTGATTTTTTTCTTTTGAGTTTCTTATAACTTCTTTGTTATTGTTTTGTTTTTCTTTAAGTGAATCTTGCATGTTTATATGTGGTAATCTGAATGACTAATTTGAAGATAGCATCATGTAAGGAGGGCCTACCCATTAGCTCAGTTGTTTAAGTGCCTGCTTAAGCAAAGGCAGGCTCAGGATACTGTGGTTTGATCCCCAGATCCTCATGTGTTACCAGACCTGTCCTTAGACATCCTGAGCCAGCACCCCCCCAAAAAAAATCCTTTTGAAGATAGCATCATATAATACAGAAGCCATTGTCAAATCTCTATTCACTGAAATTATGTATTGTTTCTATCTAATGCTGTTTTTTTTTCTATCATTAGTTTACATTCTTTAAAAAACCATTTAACAGCAGTCTTCTGGATTGTTGTTCCAAATGAGGTCACCACAAAAACAAATGATACACATCACTCCTAGGCACTTGGTTCATATTTCACCAGTTAGAAATACAATGGGTTGCAGGGGTCAGAGGTTCAATCCCTGGCCTGTTGTGCCAGCCCAGCTCCTGCCCCTGGGCACACTGAGATGATGACTAAGACTGGGCATGGTGGTGCATGCTTGTAATCCCAGCGCTTGGGAGTCTGAAAGCAGGATCACTACGAGTCTGACTTGTGTAATGGGACCCTGTAGACCTTGCACTAATACAAAAAAAGAAAGAAATTAGGGCCGGCGAGATGGTTCAGTAGAATAAGCACTTCCCTGGCAAGCACAAGGGGCTGAGTTCAATCCCTGGTTCTGAAAAAAAAAAGAAGAAGAAGTATAATGAGTTTGAGTTTCAGCCATTGCTGAATTGGATACACTTTTAAAGTAAAAAGTAAATTCATATGCTTTACCAAAAAAAGAGTAAATAAAATGCAAAATTGATACTGTAAAATGGGAAGAAACTTCAAAAGGAAAGAGAAACTGGGTTGGGGGAATGGAGTAAAGGGAACAAAATATATACATATAGTTAAGATAGTTATGCTACTAATTTCTCTTGGTTCATTGTGTTAATATTGTTTGGGAAATTAAATGGTGATATCTTGTACTGTCTTACTCTTCTCTCATTGCTGGGACAAATACCCAACACCCAAAATGAAGGAAGGAAAGGTTTATTTAGCTCACAGTTACTGGAGGTTTCAGTGCATATTCAGCTGGCTCCAAGGCAGAGGGGCACATGATAGAGAGCAGCAGGTCATGGCGGCCGAACAGCAAACATGACAACAAAGAACAAACACTACTGAAAGTCTGTCTCTCTGTCTCTTATATTCCATTCAGGCTCTCTGCCCTAGGGTGGGGTGTAGTACTCACACTCATAATCCCAGCAGTACTAAGGCTCATAATCCCAGCCTTGGATCACATATAATCCCAGTGGGTCATGAGTTAATCACAAACTGCAGAAGTCCCCACCCCATGACTACATGAGGCTTTAGGGGGACAACTAGACACAAACCGTAACATGTACTCTGAGTAATTTTTTTGTTTTATTTTGTTTTGAGGTACCAAGGATTGAACTCAGAACCTTGTGCTTGCCAGGCAAGCACTTATTCTACTGAGCTATCTCCCCAGCCTGTTTTTTTTTCTTTCTTTTTTTGAGTAATTTAAAGATAATATGCAATGTATTGACCATTGTTACCCTCCTGTCATATTGTTTTGGTTTTTCTCTTGAAAAAAGAAAAAGAGAAAAAATATTCTCAGCTTTGCTAGCCTGACAGTCTCAGCAACCATCCCACTTGTCAGTAGCATGAAAACAGCTATAGATGACACATGAAAAGGTGTGGCTGTGCACCTATAAAATTTGACTTTAGACATAGAAATTAGAATTTCACGTAGTTTTCTTATATCCTAAATTAATCTTTAGATTTTTGTCAACCATTAAAAATATATAGGTCCGCAAGATAGCTCAGCAGACTAAGCATCTACTTAGGCAAGCACAAGCATCAGGGTTTGATCCCTAGCACCACATGCCGTGCCAGCCCCAGAACACTGGGTGTGCTGGCACGTACCTGTAATCACAGCACTAGGGAGGCTGAGACAGGAGGATCACTATGGGTCTGAGTTCCATAGCAAGACCCTGCACCAAATAAAATAAAGATGAAAAAATTTAAAAATAAAAATCTGGCTAGCTTTCTTATTTTTTTTCTTTTATGCTTGTTTGCTTTTGTCTTTTGGAGGCAAGGTTTCACTATGCAGTTCAGGCTGGCCTCAAACTCCCAGCTGTTCTGCAGCCTCAGCCTCCCAACTTCTGGGATTCTAGGCCCACACTACCTCATCCAGCCTATAGCTAGCTTTCCTCAAAGGCCATTCTTTCACAGTGTGAATACCCCTTGAATTGGTTATGAATTAGGATGTTAGTAACTGTCATGTTTACCACCCTTCCATTTGTATCCATCCAAATCTTTTTTTTTTTTTTTTTTTTTGGTGGAACCGGGGATTGAACTCAGGCCCTTGCACTTGCCAGGAAAGCGCTTATTCTACTGAACCATCTCCCCAGCCCTCCATCCAAATCTTGCACTACATTTTAGCTCATTTGCCTTGTAGTTTGCAAAAAAGTCCCCTCCTAGGCCCAGTACTTATGGAAGTATTGAGTAACAGTATATAACTAGTACATGTGGAATTGGAGACAAATTCCTAATCTTCGTGTGGAAATTCTCCAGATCCTCAGTATGGGGTCCAGTTAAGTGTCCTGAGTTCCAGACTTATGGACTGGTCCCACCTTATCCAGTCAGCAGTTTTGATGCCCTTTGTACTTTCCAATTGCAGTTGGTCTTTCTGCCCAAGCCTCTCCTGAAGTTACAATGACTATTGTATCTCAGTAAAGGAAATAGGGGGCCAGGGAGATAGCTTAGTGGAATAAATGCTTGCCTGGCAAGCGCAAGGTCCTGAGTTTGATCCCTGATACCACCAAAAAAAAAAAAAAAAAAAGAAAGAAAGAAATATTCTTCATCTTCACTGATTTAAATCCTCCCTGCAAGGATCAGGACTTAGGGCTGGCAAGATAGCTCAGCGGTCTAGAGCGCCTCTCAGGGACCGCGGTTCCAGCCCCAGCACCACATGCCATGCCAGCCCCTCCCCACAGGGCGGGCTGAGCTCACCCCCACCCCCGCAAACAAAGAATCCGTGATGTGTAGCGAGACACTGTAATAAGTAAAGGAATTAAAAAAAAAAAAGGATCAGGACCTATATCTCTCCTTGAAGCCTTTCTTTCTTTATTTTTTTGCTCCATCTACCTATCCCAATCTAGTCTCCATTTTCAAACTTCCTAGTTGAATGTTTTTACTCTGCTTCTTGTGTTAAGGACTTCCTTCCTCAGGGGTATGAAGCTTTCCAAAAGTACAGCCATCATTTATAGCCCTCCAGAAAGTCCATGGAGATACTGGACACACAATAAAAAGTGATTAAGTGATGGCTACATTTATATTCTTCACCAGTCTGTAATCCCAGCACTTGGGAGGCTGAGGCAGGAGGATTGTTGTGAGTTCATGACCAGCCTGAGCTTAAGGCCAGTCTGAACTGCATAGTGAGACCCTGTCTCAAAAAGACAAAAAAAAAATATTCTTCACCAGTGATTGCAATATTTTGCACTTTCAAAATTATTTTGAAACTAAGTTACAAAAATAGCACAAAGTTAACCCACTTCCTGTTGATCCAGGCTCATCAATTGATAACATTTTTCACTGAATGATTTATCATTTATTTATGCCCCATGCAGATAAGAATGTTCTCTTATATAACCACAAATATACACTTTGATAAATTTCAAGTTACACCCCTTTAATCTCTTGAATAATATCCTTTGTACCATTTTATTTTAGTAGCACAAGATCCTGCATTGTGTTCTGTTTTTTAAAAGTCTTTAATTTGGAACAGACTTGGTCTTTTACAAGCTATTTTATCTTTTTTTCTCATTAAAATGAATAAATTAAAAAAAAACACTGATCTTTTTGAAGTCATATTTAAAAAATAGAAGCTGGGAGTGGTGGCACATGCCTGTAATCCCAGGGCTTGTGAGGCTGAAGTAGAAGGATTATTGTGAGATTCAGACCAGTCAGGGTTACAAAGTGAGCTCAAGGCCAGCCTGAGCTGCATAGTGAGACTGTCTCAATAAGACAATAAAGAAATGAAGAATGTTCTTATTTTGGGTCAAGGTGTGGTTCAGTTTCTCCAACATATAATTACAAGCTTTCTTGCTACTAATAATCTGCTGCAGGGAGGAGTTGTAAATCTATGCAAATATCTTAGTCCTCATCACAAATTTCCTCTGACCAAGGAGGAATCATTCATACCAGGAATGCAGGGATGGTTCAACATAAGTAGATCAATACATGTAATGCAATATATTAACACAAAAATCACATAATCATTTCAATAGATGCAGAAAATGCATTTGACAAAGTCCAACAGCCATTCATAATACAAGTCCTACAGAAAATTGGGATAGTCTTTACCTCAATCTGATAAAAATCCATCTATAACAAATCAGCAGCTAACATCATATTAAGTGGTTAAAAACTGAAAGCTGGAGACTGGGCATGGTCACACACACCTGTAATCTCAGCTCTTGGGAGGCTGTAAACAGGTGGATCACTACAAGTCTGATTTAGTCATGAGACCCTGAACATTCTGTAGACCCTTCCCTAAAATAAAATAAAATAAAATAAAATAAAATAAAATAAAATAACTGAAAGCTTTCACTCTAAAATTAGGAACAAGATAAGGATGTCCACTATCACTACTCCTACTTAATATATTTCTGGAAAGAGTAATTAGACGAAAGAAGGAATAATGATAGGAAAGGAAGACATTAACTTATAATTATTTGCAGATTATCATTATAATCTACATAAAAACTCTAAGAACTCCACCAAAGATTCCTAAATTCAGCAATATCACAGGATACAAAATCAACACTCAAAAATCAATATTTCTGTAAACAAGCAACAAACTCAGAAATGAGGAAAACCACACCATTTACAATAACATCCAGAAAAATGAAATACTTAGGAATCAATCTAACAAAGGAAGTAAAAGATCTATACATTGAAAATTCTCTGTGAAAACGACATTCAAGAGGATCTCAGAAGGCTGGAGAGATGGCTCAGTGGAATAGCACTTCCCTGGCAAGCGCAAGGGCCTGAGTTTAACCCCCAATACCGCCAAAAAAAAAAAAAAAAAAAAAAGAGGATCTCAGAAAATGATGTGTAGAGGCAGGGGGATGTAGCTCAGCATTCTAAGCACCTTCGGGCAAGTGCAAGGACCTAGTTTCAATCTCTGGTACCACATATATCAAATAACGAAAATGAAGCATAAGCATCTGCCTGGCAAGCACAAGGTCCTGAGTTCAATCACTGGCACCAAAAGAAACAAAAACAAAAAGCAGATATCCTTTGCTTATGGATAGGAAGAACCAACAAAGTGAAAATGGCCACAGTCCCAAAGTCATTATAACTCTGTGCAATGCTGATTAAAATAACAGTACATCTCACAGATCTAGAGAAAACATTCCTAAAATTCATCTGGAACCAAGAGACTTTAAATAGCAAAAGCAATCCTGGCCAACAAAGGTAAGGCAGGAGGCATCACAATTGCTGACTTGAAAATATACTACAAAGCTACTGCAATAAAATCAACATGGTACTGGCCAAAAAATGGAACTGATGATGAATAGGCTAGATTAGAAGATGCAGCCACAACTAACTACAGACACACTCAGCCATCTTAACTTAGACAAAGGAGCCAAACAGTTTCACTAAAAGAAAGTCTCTTTGACAAATGGTGCAAAACAAACTGGCTCTCTACATACATGCAAAAGACTAAAATTAGACCCATGTCTATCACCATGCACTAAACTGAAGTCAAAATGAATCAAAGATATAAATATTAAAAGAGAAACACTAAATTTACTGGAAGAGATTATAGGCAGAAGTCTTGAAGATAGATATAGGCAGAAACTTCATAAACAAAACCCAACTGTAAAGGAAATACTACAATCAACAAATGGAAGCTGGGCGTGGTGGCACAGGCCTGTAATGCCAGCACTCGGGAGGATGAGGCAGGAGGATTGTTGTGAGTTCGAGACCAGCTTGAGCTACGAAGTGAGCTTAAGGCCAGCCTGAACTGCATAGTGAGACCCTGTCTCAAAAAGACAAAAAAAAAAAAAAAAAAAAAAAAAAAAAAAAATGGGATCTCACCTTATTAAAAAGTTTTTGTGGGCTGGGGAGATATCTCAGTGGTATATGCCTGCCTGGCAAGCACAAAGTCCTGAGTTTGATCCCTGATACCATTTTAAAAAATGCTTTTGGGGGGCTGATGAGATAGCTCAGTGGTTTAAAGCGTCTGCTTAAGCAAGCTTAGGCAAATGCACAGGGACCACAGTTCTATCCCTGAACCACATGCTGCACCAGCCCCACCCCCAGAGCATACAGCCGGCCACAAAAAAATGCTTTTGTATAGTAAAGAAGCTACCAACACAGTCAAAAGACAACCCACAGAGTAGGAAAAAATTATAGACAGCTATTCCTCAGACAAAGGACATCTATCTAGAATGTATAAAGAACTGGGAAAAAATAAGATCCCCCCAAATTCAAACACCCAATCAAAAAGCGGGCATCTGAGATGAATATGCACTTATCAGATGAAGGACAACAAACATCAAATGAAAAAATGTTCAACATCATTTGTCATTTGATAAATGCAAATTAAAACAATTGTAATTTCATCTCACATGGAAAGAATGGCTATCATCAAGAGGTCAACCAATAAGATGTTAGAGGGGCTGTTAGTGGGAATGTAGACTGGTATTACCACTGTGGAAATCAATGTAGAGACTCCTCAAGATCTAGGACTGGGGGTACCATTCATCCCAGCTATTCCCCTCCTGGGTATCTTCCCAGAATTAAGAACACTATACCACAGTGATATATGTATACCCAAGTTTATAGCAACACAATGTGTAATAACTAAATCTTTGAAACAACCCAAATGAGGTTGGCAGAAAGACCCTTACTAAAATACAAAAAAAAAAAAAAAAAAAAAAAAAAAAAAAAAAAAAAAAAAAAAAAAAAAAAAAAAAAAAAAAAAAAAGCATTAGAGAAGGATGGTGGAGGGAAGAGGTTATGAAGGGTGTAATAGGTTTCTGGGTAGGTATAGGATTGCAGTGGCTACCTTTATCATCTCTGTCCCCTATATCTCCTTAATCTTTATTCAGATAATCTCCTTCATCTTGGGTGTCTTGGCTCCTGCTCACTGAGAAACCCTCTGTAACTTGTGAGAAGGGAGTTGGCTCAAATAGATTGACTGAAGGATTGCTTCGTCAGAAGGATTACCAGAAAGAGGTCATGGGGAAGCATACAAATTTTTGTTGTGCTTCATTCCTTTGAGAATAAGCTTTATTCTATGGGGAGAATCACACATGGAATCTAGTTATGACTTCCAGAGCAGATGGCTTCTTGCATCAGTTTCATTACCTTTCTGTTTTCTGCAGTCCTAGGGATTGAACACAAGGTCTATACACGGAGCTATATCCCTAGACCTTTAAAAAGTTGTTGAGCACCAGTGAGATAGCTCAGCAGACTGTGTCAGCTTTGGCAAGCATAGGAACCAGGGTTCAATCCCCAGTTCCACATGCCACACCAGCTGTGCCCTTGGGCATGCTGAGCTGACCACTGAAACTGGACATGGTGGCACACACTTGTAATCCCAGCACTGGTGAAGCTAAAACAGGAGCATCAACACCAGTCTGAGCTGTGTAGCGAGACCCTGTAACAAAATACATAAAATTAAAAAGGCCTTATTTCCAGTTAGGAAGGAATATCATTCCTGGCCTCTTGAAGGATCTACCACTTTTTTTTCTTTTCTAGTATGGGGAACTGAACTCAGAACCTTATGCAGGTTAGGCAAGCGCTTTGCCACTGAAGTACATCCTCAGCTCTTTTAAAATTTTGAGACATGGTCTCACCAAATTTCCCAGGCTGGCTTCCTGTCTCAGCCTCCCAAGAAACTGGGATTAATGACCCTACATTTTAATGCCATTATAGTGGCCATTAAATGTCAACACCTGAATTTTGAAGAGGTCATAACCATAGCAAGATAACGCTAATGAAATTATAAAACAACTAGTTAGCTCAAAATACAGACTCATATGTATATACTTTTTTTTCCAAGAAAATATATTTCACTAAGTTGGAACAAAAGCATTCATTTATTTACTCATTCATTCATTTCAACGACTATCAAAAAAAAAAAAAAAAACTATCTATGGAGTGCCTACAGGAGGCAGGTGACTTCCTGCTCTCATAGTACTGACATTCTATTCCGGGAAGGTTAAATAGTTTTTAAAATAAAACTCAAAGGTTACACAGTCTGTGGGGAAGGGGGACAGGACAAAGCAGTAGGAAATTAATAAAAGGTATTGGGTGAAGACTCAGGTGACCTAACAGCTGATCTCATTGCCAGAAACTCTCTACTGCCTTCACCAAGTCAGTACCTTGGCTTTATTTTCTGCACTCATCCAATGATGACTTAAATTCATTTCTAAGCTTCCTTCCTAGTATGGTATTCTTTGGATGGTTCAAAGACTCATTATTTCTATAAATATGAGTATTTACCAAGTAGACACACATGAAAATGATGGTACAGTGTGAAAAGTGCTGTTTATCCTCCCCTCTTGTCACTCCAATACATCTGTACACATAAGATGTGTCAAATGGTTAGAAATATGTTATTAAAGAGGGCAATGAGTCAAAGCCACTGTATCCAGTAGCTCTTCTTGCGGTGGAACATTCAGCTCTATCTGGGATTGTTTGTCCCTTCCAAGATTATAATCTACACAGTGATTTGGCCATTTGCTGCTGTGCAGTTTCTAATCCTTGTCTTTGAATCCCTCTTTTGTTTTGTAACATTTTTCACACTTTAAATTAATATATAAAGGGCAGAATTATTTGCAGTCATGACCAAAACTGTAAAAACTGCAACGGAACACACGATAAAAGAGGTTGACTACCGCCTGCTGTGGCGCATGCCAGTAATTCCAGCACGATGGGAGGCTGAGGCAGAAAGATTGCAAGTTCTGGCCGGGCCTGGGTAATTTAGCGAGACCCTGTCTGAACAATTAAGAGCCGATGACGTACATCGGTGTGGGGAACTCACCGTCGCACCGCTTAGGAACTCGAGAGCAGTGGGTGGAGCAGGTGGTTCAGCGCTTGCCTAGCGTATGCGTGGCCCTGGTGCCATCCTCAATGGTGCAAATGCTAACGATGATAACAAGGAACTTCTGGTGAAAACACCAGGTTCATCCCCGCTACCAACAATCACCTGAAGACATCTTCCAGGCACTTAACGGAACCATGATCCCAAGCCTAAAAGAACATTCATAATTTCCTTCCCGGAGTCCCCGCCCTCCGCTTGTCACCTTAGTGCGTCAAAGGCCTGTCGTCGTCATAGGAAGGGAAAAAATAGATCTCGTGAGATTCTGCCACGGGATTTTGAAGTTAGGGAACAGCAGGAGCGCTTGCGCACTGGTCTCACCACCTCGGGGCCGCACGCGGGTAGGTAGACGAGAGCCCAGAGGAGGGGGAGCGGAACGTGCTGGCATCTTTTTTTTTTCCCCTCCCGCAGCTCGTGCGGTGCAGGGGTCTGCGGGTTCAAGAAGGTGCGGAGCCCCCGGCCTTACTCGGCTTGTACAGCTCGCGTGTGATTGAGGAGGAAGCCCTCCTGCCCCTCCACGAGTTGGAGGAGTGCAGCAATCGCGTGCCCCAGTGTCTGGACGTGAGCTTGTTGTGCGCCCCTTCTCCCTTTAACGGTAGCCCCCACGCACACACCCCAGTCCCTCAGAGTTGGTCTTGGCGTCTCAGCGCGCCCCCCTCACCCAGCCCCTTCCCAGCCTGTCCTGATTCCCGCTGGCCGGTAGTGGGTTTCGTCCCTGAGATCCCTGCTTGAAGGCGAAGATGGCTGGAGGACGTCTACTGCTGGGGGGCGACTTCCTGTCGCCGCCGCCGCTGCCCCCCCTCCCGCCGCCGCCGCTGCCGCCCCTCCCGCCGCCCCCGCCCGAGCCAGTGCTGGAGCAGTGGCGCTATAGCCACGAAAGTGACTGGCAGTGGGCTCTGCGGCGTAGCTTCATCTGTCGGCACCTGCACAGCTATCCCGGGGCTGCCCTCGACCAGCTCCTCGCACTCTCCGCCGCCTGGACCAACCACGTTTTCCTGGGCTGCAGGTGAGGAAGGTGTCAGGGGGTAGGGAGAGGTGTCAGGGTTTGGGGGGGAGGGGTTAGAGACGAAGGTGAAGTATCGGTGATGGATGGAGGTTGGGTTAGGAGCAGGGTTGGGGATATCTTTGATGGTTGTTGGGATAAGGAAAGGAGTGAGATGCAGATGATGGCTTGGAGACTGGAAATTTGAAGATGCTGGAGGGTACCAGTCTGGGGTTAGGGTGGTTGACAGTGGTGGCAAGGAATGACCTACCAGCTAGGAGGGTGCGAAAATCAACGGCCCCTCCCGGACCAGGGACGGAGATAAAGCAACTCGTGGAAGACGATTATTAAGAGGTGGTCATTGTGGTCAGCGAAGGTATTGGAAAGCGTGAGAAATGAATAGCAGAACATTAGACCTGCATAGGGACTTCCAAAGATGCAACATCTGCAGAGAATATTCAATGGGCTGCGGGGGAAGGGGAGGGGACCCCGCGGTTCTAATCTTAGTCTCCTGACCACTCTCTCCCTTCTCCGTTAGATAAAACATCCCCCTCTAGCGAAGTCCCCAGCTGGGTCTTTCTTACTGTCTGCCCCTTGGGAGGTAGCGATGTGTCAAGTCTCAAGTCTTTGAAGGAGCGGCAGCCTTGTTTGTAGATTTGCGCATAATGTATTTGGATTCAAACAAAGAAATGGATATATCTGTTACAAATATGGATTGCTCTCTTTTTACCTTAAATGGGATAAGAAGGATTAACATTTGGCATTTGGTCAGGTTTCTATGGGGGGGGTGCATGCGTGTATGTGCGTGTATTTGTTTTCCCCTTTCCTCAAACCTGAACAGGCCTCCCTCTTTGAACGCTCCTTGCCTTCAATGGAGACTGCAGTATGGTTCAAACGCAGTTTTTTTTTAACAAGATACTTGATGCTCAATCCCTCAGAACCCCCAAGTTGGCCTTATACTTGACTAATCATATCTTTGACAGACTGCTGGGCTTTTTTTTGTGTGTGAGACATTCCTGCATAATAGTCATTTTTTATTGGGAAGTATGGAAAATGATCAGATCCAGATCAGTTCTGGAAGTGACTGTAAAAGATGCAGAAAAATAGGATTGTCCAGTCCTACTCTTAATTGTTGAATATGGCAGCATTCAATGTGACACTGATCTCATGACAGAAATGTATTTTCTAGGTTAATATAATGTCTATGTCTAGAGATAATGGGTATTTCACTGGAGGAGCTGGTTACTGTTGAGGAAGCCTCTGTAATGAATAAAGTCAGTTAAATTCAGTTGACCTTCATGTAGTAGTATTCTTACAGTTGCAAAGGTGCCTTTTATCATTCTACTGAATATCACAGAAGACTGTGGGAACTCAGAGTCCTTAAATCTTAAGGAGGGGAGAATAACCATCCTTTGTTCTAATAATAAAATTGACCTTCCCTCTGGAATGTAAGCTTCTGAGAGAAAAGAATTTTACTTTCTTGTTCACATCCTCATCCTCTGGCTAGAATAGCTGCTCAATAAATGTGGTGAGTGAAAGAATGTATATAGCTTTATACCACTGAACACATTCTGCATATTTGTGATCTCATTTAACAGACATCTTGCGAGTTTAATGACTTGTCCAAGGTCCCACAATTGTGACTAGGAGTAGGGTTTTCTGATGTCCTGTCTGATGCTTTTTTCTCTGAAACACAGCTGCCATATTTGGGAAGGATGAACCAGAAATGAAAACAAGTGACTGACATAAAAAACTACGTCACTGTATCTCAGGATTTCATTCTAAGAACAGCAGCCTTATACACACAGAGCAATAGCACAAACCAAGCCAGTGGTGGTTGGCATTAAAGCTCAAGCATGTTTTGTGGGTGTATGTGTGTGTGTGCTTGTTCATCTATTATAGTATGTCTATTAACATCATATTACATTGCAGCTAAGTCAGTTCAGATAGTACAAGGGATTACTCTAACATTATCATATAGCACAGCTGAAAAGCAGTATTTGCATTGTATTTGTTAATTTAGATATAGGAGAGAGAGAAGGGCTAATACCCTTAGGAACTAGAGACCTAATGCAGTCTTCTGCTTTTGGCAGGCTGTATGTTCTCATCTTGAGATGGGTAAAATCTGTATTCTCATACTTGGTGTTAATGTTGATGTTTGCAGGGGTCTTGTTTCTGTGACTGGAATACTTTTCTCTCTGGGAAATTGCAGAATGCATGGTGACATAACCCTTTGTAAGCTTAAATTGTTAATTTGTTTCTCAAGGTTTATATCTAGAACAAATTATCAACAGTTGTAAAAAGAGAACTCCTTGTATTTTTTCCCCCAGTCTAAAAGGACTTTTGTGTTCCATTTGAGTTAGGGCTAAAGTAATGTCCTAGTTAAAGGTTATCTTTGAAAATTTATCATAAGTCCATAATGAGGGGAGTTCAAATGTCCTGGAAGGCACAGCATATTTCATTCTTGATGGTAGTAGTGGCAGTTTCCATGGACCAAAGTTGAGAATCTTCTTGACTTTGTAATTGTGGTTCTCACACTTAAGCAGGCATCAGAATCACCACTTAGGCTTTTAAAACACAGGTTGCAGGGGTACGCCCCCAGGTGTGTCTGATTCAGGGTTAAGGAGAGGCCCTGCAATTTGCACTTCTAAGAAGTTCCCCGGTGGTGTTACTGTTGCTGCTTCTCCAGACTAGACACTCTGAAACCCATTGCTCTGCAGAAGAAAATAAAGCTCCTTTCCAGTCTCTGTTTTCATCTTTTCCTACCTCGTTGCCTAAGTAACCAGGAAGCTCAAATAGCTGAAATTATTTTTCTTCCCCTTTTCATTTTGTTTCATAAAACAACCTCCTGAGCATTTTTTCTGAAAGCAATCTCTATGATGATGTCTTATGACTAATGAAAAATTAGTATAGTCTTCTATTTAACTACATATACAGTGCCTAATAGTCTGTAGAAAGCATGTGATCTATGTGATACCAGGAATTGAATGCAGGACCCTGTGCTTGCCAGGCAAGCACTTATAATACTGAGCTACCTCCCCAGGTCCTATATGATTTTTATTTAAAGATTACAGTGTTTGTTTGTTTATTAGCACTGGATATTGAACCCAGAGCATCATGCATGCTAGAACATGCTCTACCACTGAACTACATCCCTATTTAGTTCCCTGGAGCATTTGGTTTTCTGCTGTTGACCAGTAGGATTAGGAGCAAAATCCTGACCTGCTTATCTTTGATGAGATATTACTTAATAGAGAAAATGGACCTTAACATGAAATTATCTTTGCTCCCTTATTTGTTTTTTTTCCTCACTGATAGGAGACTAGTGTTTAGAAAGCCAATGCAAGGTGGGTTTATGTTGTGAAACTAACTTTACCCATAGTGGTAGAGCACATATATCATCAGCTTATAAAGTAGGACTGAGGGCCATGGAAATGGCTCAGTAGAATAAGCACTTGCCTGGTAAGAGCAAGGGCCTAAGTTCAATGCCCAGTTCCGCCAAAAACAAATTAAAAAAAGTAAAGGGGGAATGGCAGCTTTTGAAGGATTCATCAATAATCTGGTTGAGTATTATTAAACTATAACATTGAGGGGATGGGGAGATGGGTCAGTAGAATAAGCACCTCCCTGGCAAGCGCAAGGGCCTGAGTTCAGTTCCTGGTTCTGCCAAAAAATAAAAATAAAAAAAAATAAACTATAACATTGAGTCTTGTGACTCAACAGTTTTGAATAAATAATTTCATACTTTAATTCAAATTTCAGTAGTTTAACATGATTGTTAAATATTTTATAATCACCTATTGCAAAATATTTATGAAAATCAAGTGTGATTGTATAATGATATATGCTTATATTACACTTGCCTGAAGTATACTTTATGTCATATTTCATGATACAGAACACTGTATAGCCATTAAAATTCACATGGAAGGGGCTGGGGAGATAGCTCAGTAGAATAAGGGTTTGCCTGGTAAGCACAAGGGTCTGAGTTCAATGCCCTGTTTCCCCCCCAAAAAAAGGAAAGAAAAAATTCACATGGGAGCCGGGCATGGGAGCTCACGCCTATAATCCCAGCACTTAGGAGGCTGAGGTAGGAGGATGACAATGAGTTTAAGGCCAGCCTGGGCTACATAGCAAGACTATGTCTTAACTAAAAAGGAAAACAAAGACCTCATGTGGTAGTGAGCTTGGGATGTGGTTCAGTGGTAGAGCACTTGTCTAGCAAGCCCAGGTCTCCGAGTTCAATCCTCAGCATTACAAAAACAAAACAAAACAACCAGACCCACAGTAATGACTTGAGAAAAAGCTTGTGATATAGTAGATTTAATGACAACTCCCCCACCAGACTGCAAATCACCATAGATGAACAATTAGCAATGGGAGAGGGTATGGAAAAGTATAGGAAAAGAAATTTTCAAAACTATATTGTTACTGGGCCGGGGAGATTGCTCAGTAAAATAAGTGCTTGCCTGGCAAGTGCAAAGGCCTGAGTTCAATCCCCAGTTGCACCAAAAAAAAAAAAAAAAAAAAAAAAAAAAAAAACTATATTGTTACTGAAGTTATCATAGTTGGCCTTACAGGTGCTTTCTTAGTGGTTCTCTGTGTGTGTGTGTGTGTGTGTGTGTGTGTGTGTGTGTGTGTGTTGGGTGGGTGCTGGGAATAAAACCCAGGGCCTTGTGCATACAAGGCAAGAGCTCTACCATTGAGCCAAATCCCCAGCCCCCTCTTAGTGTTTTTTTTAAGTTTCTGGAGTCTTAAAAACACTATGGAAATGACAGCAAGGAAGGGTGAGGAATGGGAGATTTTCTGCCTTAACTTATTTCAAATTTTTAAAACTACTACTTTATCTTGCTCAGCTATTCCCTGGATCATTTTAGAAATAGTGATAATGTCTGATGTCCTATTAAAGACTCTAGATTAATATTTACATTAGTCTTTGAATTGTCAAATGTTAGTACTGTGTGGTCTGTTTCATTCTTGTTCTTGCTAGCTAGGCTTTGGTATCATGACTTCCTCATAAAAGACTGAATCTAACTGCGTAGGCCCCCCATACAAAGGTTTATTTTTATAGCCTATGGGAAATGTTATTTGGAGACAATTGTAATGAAGAGAGAGCAGTAAGTAGATAACAATTACCAGTGCTGGAGGAGTCTTGGGAGAAGAGCATGAATGGGGTGAGTACCAAGTGCATTGTTCTCGTGTACCAGCTGGCATCTGCACCATTTTTAGTTACATACACTGTACTTGGAATCAGTCTCCAATTGAGGTCCTGGAGGACTCTGAGTGGAATTCACTCCATCTTCTTTTCCTAGTCCTTGGCTTTCAGCTCTTATCTTGGAAATTGGACTTCCACATCTGATGTGATGTGGGAGAATTATGATGTGATGTTGAGAATATGTGATGCTTTAGACTATACTTTCTGACATTCAGATAAGAGCAAATGAAAATAAAATTACTCTTAATACTTAAATACTGATGTTAACAGCAGCGGTTAGTACAAAGTGCAGGTTATAACTGAGTGAGATTCTGGTAATCTTTTAGTGAAGGCCACCCTGTCTTGGCTTCTGCTTTGTAAAGAAAGATGTCTAAAGGGTATGGAAATTATAGTGCTGGAAATGGAAAATGTTACCTTTCTTCAAGTTCAAAACCTATTCGTGCAAAGCTTTGGGTTCTTTTTCACAACTTCCCAAATGCAACCAGAAATAGATCAATACCTACCCCTATCTGTTTTTTTTTTTTTGTTTTGTTTTTTTTTTTTTTTTTTTTTTTTTTTTTTTTTTTTTTTTTTTTTTTTTGGTTTTGGCATCCTAGGCCAGGAAAGTGTTGGAAGATAGGAAGAGGAAGAAACATTACCCATGATAACAAAAACCTGAGCCCATGCTTTTGTTCCTCTACAGAAAAATGATCCTGTTATAAAGCCAATCTATTCAGGAGGAGCTATTTTTTAATTTTATATATAAAGCTTTTTTATTTTCATGGAACCAAAGATTAAACTCAGGCCCTTGCGCTTGCCAGAGAAGCACTTATTCCACTGAGCCATCTCCCTGGCCCCATTCATACTATTTTCTTGACAAAGACACTGGGTTGTTAGAGGTTTGTCACAGTGTTATGTCATTCTAGATTTGGCTGATTATTTTCTTGTGTTAGCCATGTTTCTGCAAGTTTGGGACTTGATTGGGTTCAATTATTTGGAAGGCAAAAATACTTTATAAATGTGATAGCAGAGGGTACATGTTTGGTTGTCACATTTTTAGTGTGTTAAGATGACTTCAACTTTCCAACATCTAAATTTCCATTGAAATTTTATTGAGATTGCTGTATATTGATACGTTGTATGTTGATATTGATATGCGAGGAATAATACAAAAAATAGTACCCAGTTTTCCCAGTGGTAATATTTTTGTCCCCCGCCATGGTAACATTTGTAAAAATTATTCTATAATATTGCAAGGAGGATAATGACATTGTCATCAACTGATCCTATTCATATTCCCTGCATTTTACATGTGTGTGTGTGTGTGTGTGTGTGTGTATCATATGCAGGTTTTTTGGTAGTTTTTGTGGTGTTTTGTTGTTGTTTGTTTGCTTGTTTTTATAGTGCAAAGGCTTAAACCCAAGGCCTTCTGCATTCCAGGCAAGTACTGCTTCTAAGCTATACCACCAACCAATGTATAGAATGGGGACAGAATCTCACTATGTAGTTCAGGATGGCCTTGAACTCACTGTGAAGCCAAGGATGGTCTCAAACTTGGGGAAATCCTCCTGCTTCATCCTCCTGAGTGCTGGGATTACAGATGTCTGCCACCATACTTGGCTAGATTTTCATTTTTGAAAAGGATTTTGTTGTGTAGTCCAGGATCTAGAATATGGGATCTGCTGCTTCAAACTCAGGATCTTTCTGCCTCAGCCTCCTAAGTGCTGAGATGTGTTCCACCTAGCCGTGCATATATGGTTGTATGTACAGCCCCAGTGAAGATTTTGAATATTCCCAATGTTATACTATGTTTTCAATAAAAGTTTTATAGTTCTACATTTTTAATTCCTTTTTGTATAAGGTATAAGAGTTAGACCGTCTGGCCGGTGAGACAGCTCAGTGGATTAAGCACCTGCTTAGCCAAGCACAGGAACTGGGGTTTGATCCCCGGTACTGCATGCCAGGCTGGTCACCAAGACTGGGCATGGTGGCACAGCCCTATAATCCCAGTGCTGGAGAAGTTGAAAACAGGAGGATCACTACAAATCCAAGCTGCATAGGGAGACCTTGTACCAAAAACATGAAAATAACTAAGTAAAAAATAATCTTTAAAGAGTTACATTGTAGGGCCAGGGAGATAGTGCAGTGGAATAAGTGCTTCCATGGCAAGCACAAGGTCCTGAATTCAATCTTTGGTACCACCAAATAAATAGAGTTAGATTGTGGCTAATTTGTTTGATTTGGTTTTACTTATAGTACAAGGATCCCTAATGTTCTAACTACATCTGTCTGTCACCTCACTCATACACATGGTTGTATGTATTGATAATTCCTTTTTGTTGCTCAGTAGTGTTCCCTGGTCTGTGTGTATCAGAGCTGCACCATTGAAGGATATTTGGGCTGAGTTTGGTGAGGCCTTTTATAGACAAATCTGTTGTGATTGTTCATGTTGGACCTACATGTTCATTTCTCTGAAATGTCCAAGAAAGCAGTTGCTAAGTTGTGTGTAATTGATGTTTAATTTTGTAAGGAAGTGCCAAATTGCTTTCAGAGCGATTATACCAATGATGGCAAACTTATGGCATGCATGTCACAGCAGGCTGTTTGTCATCATTGGAAGCTCTAAACAGTTCACCATCAATGGACTGTACCATTTTACACTTTTACAAACAGTGTCTGAGGTACCCAGTTTCTCTGCATCCTTGCCAGCATTTAGTGTTGTCACTTTTTTATTTGGGCCATTCTGATAGGTTTATAGTGAGTTTATACTGTATTTCTCTGTTAACTAATGATATTGAGTGTCCTTCCATGTGCTTATTTGCATCATCAGTATACTCTTTGGTGAAATGTTCTATTAATGTCTTTTACTCATTTTAAATTTTATGGGACCTGAGGATGTAGCCTAGTGTGAGGCACAGAATTCAATGCCTGGAACCACACACACAGAAAAAGTTTGTGTTTTTGTTGAGTTTGGGGATGACCAGTCTTATGTATGTAGTTTACAAATATTTTCTCCTGGTCCTTAGTTTATCTTTTAGCAAGGCCTTTCAAGAGCACAAGTTTTTGGTTTTTGTTTCTGTGTGGGCAAGTTCTCACAATTTCCTTTTATGTTGTTAAGTCTGTTAAGAACTGTTAGCCTAGCCCTAGATCCTGAAGACTTTCTCTTATGTTTATAAATAAGGAGTTTCTTAAGTGTACATTTAAGCTCATAATGTATTTCACATTCATCTTTGTAAAAGGTATGAGAGAATATGACTGGTTGTTTTGATTGGTTTTACCTATAGCTTCCCATTTCCTCCAGCACCAATAGCTTCCTCCATTAGTTTTTTTCTTTTCTTTTGTAAGTTTAGTGCCAGGAATTGAACTCATGACCTCATGCTTGTCTTGCAGATGCTGTTTCACTGAGCTACATCTCTGGTGTTCCTCCATTGAATTGCTTTTGTACTTTAGTCAGTTATCACTTAGAGAATATTTGTGTGGGTCTATTTCTGGTTTTTCCCTCATCAACTTTACAGAAATGGATTTGTTGAGTTTTGTTATTTGAAATAAGGTTCTGCTATGCAGTTCAGGCTGGCCTTGAGCTCTCAGCAATCCTCTTGCCTCAGCTTCCCAAGTGTTGGGATTACAGGTGTGTACCACCACACTGGCTTGCCAATAGATTTAGCAACCAGTGATCATTTATTGTGGATAACATGGTAGTAGTCTATCATTCATTATCTGGAATGCTTCTAGGAAAGAGATCTTCCTCAACTCTGGTTGCTTTGAGATACAGTTTGTGTAGGAAAATGCAGGATAAATGCTTTCTTTCTTCCTTTGGTATTGACTTATTTGCTGAATAATGACTTGATTCCCTCTATCCTCTAAAGGAAACCTATAATGGATTGGTAAGTATTATGAAGTAATTGCTTTCAATCTGTTTGATGTGTTTCAGTTCATCTTGGTTATTATCTATTGATACTCAGGTTGGCTCACCTTGCCAGTAGGAGTCTATTCAGATTGGCTCCTGAGTTCACTTGTCACAAATACTATGGTCTTTTGACAGCTTCCTTTATTGTAGGCACAAGATATCCCAGGCTCATCTTAGATATTTCCTGCCCCCTGCTTGGAAGCAGCCATTTCTCCAAGGATCCTGATTCCTTTTCATGAGAAATGATGATTGCCACAATCAGGATGTTAGCAACTCAGCAGCTCTTAGCACTCTCAGTATTTTTATAAATATATAAATATAATAATTTACATATAGTATGTATATGTGAAAGGAAAAAGATAAATCATGAGTTTATTTTGATGTTTTCAATTTATACTAAAGGCCAGGGAGATGGCTCAGTAGAATAATTGCTTCCCTGGCAAGTGCAAGGGTCGAGTTCAATCCCCAGTTCCACGAAAAAAAAAAAAAAGAAGAAACTTAAGGGCCAGGGAGATGGCTCGGTAAAATAAGTGCTTCCCTGGCAAGTGCAAGAGCCTGAGTTCAATACCTGGTTCTGCAAAAAAAAATCAATTCATACTAAAGATAAGGCCTTATATACGTTTCTTTATTTTTATATTTTATATGTCTTTTGCTTAAAAATATTGATTCCTAATAAATATCATAATATGTAAATATTTTAGGGTGATATATTTAGTTTTATAGCCAAGCTAACCTGTTGATAGCCCCGTGGAAGCAATGAGAAGATTAGCTCATTTGAAGCTTTGTAAAACAAAGTACATGTTAAAAAAACTACATGTTTACCTGCTTTAACTGTTAATTATATTAAATTAAATTAAATAGGTACAGCCCTCGTTTGATGGAAAAAATTATGCAAATGGCAGAAGGTATTGATATTGGAGAGATGCCTTCATATGATCTGATGCTGTCCAAACCTTCCAAAGGTCAAAAACGCCACCTGTCAACATATGATGGTGAGTATACTTGTTTTTGGAGGGTGAGATTTGAAACAATGTGGCTTTTTAAAAATGAAATAAGTTATATGGTTTATGTAACACTAGCAACATTGGGAATTACACACAGACAAAAGATTTTTAACTTAGATACAGTTTTTTAAACTGATTAAGTTTATTGATACATTTTAGGTATACATAATGCTGACAAGTTACAGTTTTTTTTTTTGAGGATGCTAAACATAACTGAAAATTAGGAATACTGAAGTCATCCTATATTGCTATCCTTGAAGTCTGTCTTGGAACGTCCTTCTAACTAGAAAACCTTACACTATGTTCATTTGAGTATCTAAGTAACTGTATCTTCTCAGATAGATCCAGGATAGACCAGTTTTCAACTAAGCAGTGTTAGAGGGAGGAAGTATTAGTGGCTGATAGACTCTCAATGAGTTTTTCTATAGCCTTAGATTTGTAAACCCCACAAATCATTGGTTTCTGGCTGTTCTAGAAATAAAATATAGCAAATATCTTTCCTTATAGAATAGGACAGAAGGAACATTTTCAGTTGGAAAACTTTTAAAATTTTTAATAGTTTCTTTTTCTTCTTTTTTCTTTTTGGTCTTTTTGAGAGAGGATCTCACTACATAATTCAGACTAGCTTTGAACTCACTTTGTGGCCCAGGTTGGCCTCTTAACTTACAGTGATCTTCCTGCCTCAGCCTTCTGAGTGCAAGGATTACAGGCGAGCACACTACTCCCGGCCTTTTCTTTCACTTTTTAGTCACAAATATGCAGAACATCATCACAGAGTTACTTACCTCATATAGAAGAGAAGGGTTTCATAAGTGCCTCTGGTCATTGTTGCGTTAGAATCATGTGTACCATTTGCATTCCTTCTATGAGCTTTTCTGCACAGATGAGAAGTGCTTGTCCAGTGCAAGTACAGAGTATGTTTCACCTGTACTTTAGCTTATTCTATGAAAGGTGTCTGTCTACAAGGCATGCATGGTGGTTACCTATGTAACTGATTCCATGGTGTATCTCCTATCAAGGTCTTTCCTAATGCTTGGGAAGACAGGGAGTCTCCCTCATTATGGTGGATTTTTGTATTGAAGTGAGTCTTTTCAACCCAAACGACTTGAAGATTTTGTGTTGGGATGTATTGTCCATTGGTACAGCTTGCAGATGATAGGGCTGGTTCTGTTTTCCTGCTTGGCTGATTTGAAATATTTCCATTTTAATGAATTGTAAATTTCACTCATTCTATAGGTCAAAATCCTCCTAAAAAGCAAGCTGGTTCCAAATTCCATGTGAGACCTCGTTTTGAGCCTGTACATTTTGTAGCTAGTAGTACAAAAGATGAAAGACAGGAAGATCCTTATGGTCCTCAAACAAAAGAGGTAAATGAACAAACCCATTTTGCCAGCATGCCAAGAAACAGCTACCAAGATTACACCCAAGACTCTTTCAGTGTCCAGGATGGGAATTCTCAGTATTGTGAGTCATCTGGATTTATCTTCACAAAAGACCAGCCTGTAACAACCAACATGTATTTTGACAGTGGGAACCCTGCC
This sequence comes from Ctenomys sociabilis, assembly GCA_004027165.1. Taxonomy (NCBI): domain Eukaryota; kingdom Metazoa; phylum Chordata; class Mammalia; order Rodentia; family Ctenomyidae; genus Ctenomys; species Ctenomys sociabilis. Next base: position 10,084 of record PVKA01005613.1, on the reverse strand, counting down.
CCAAGCAGCACCTCACAGCAGGCAAACCCTCAGTCAGCTCCTGAGCCTTCACCATCGCAGACATACCCCGAGTCAGTGGTAGCTGAGAAGCAGTATTTCATTGAAAAATTAACAGCGACTATCTGGAAGAACCTTTCTAATCCAGAGATGACTTCTGGATCTGATAAAATTAATTACACCTATATGCTAACTCGTTGCATTCAGGCATGTAAGACCAATCCCGAGTATATATATGCTCCCTTAAAAGAAATTCCTCCTGCTGACATCCCCAAAAATAAAAAACTTTTGACAGATGGTTACGCTTGTGAAGTTAGATGCCAGAATATCTACCTAACTACAGGTTATGCTGGCAGCAAAAACGGGTCCAGAGATCGAGCTACTGAGCTAGCTGTAAAACTTCTGCAGAAGCGTATTGAGGTTAGAGTTGTCCGGCGAAAATTCAAGCACACAATTGGAGAGGACCTTGTGGTATGCCAGATTGGCATGCTTTCTTATGAATTTCCTCCAGCTCTGAAACCACCAGAAGATCTGGCGGTGATGGGCAAAGATGCTTCCGGGCAGCCCATTTTTAATAACTCTGCCAAACACTGGACCAATTTTGTCATTACAGAAAATGCAAATGATGCGATTGGCATCCTTAACAATTCTGCCTCATTCAACAAAATGTCAGTTGAGTACAAATATGAGATGATGCCAAATCGCACATGGCGTTGCCGAGTGTTTTTGCAGGATCACTGCTTAGCTGAAGGTTACGGAACTAAGAAAACGAGTAAACATGCAGCTGCTGATGAGGCTTTGAAAATTCTTCAAAAAACACAGCCTACTTACCCATCTGTCAAAAGTTCACAGTGTCATTCAGGCTCCTCACCCAGAGGATCTGGGAAGAAGAAAGATATAAAGGATCTTGTAGTTTATGAGAACTCTTCCAATCCTGTGTGCACCCTGAATGACACAGCTCAGTTTAACCGAATGACAGTTGAGTATGTCTATGAAAGGATGACAGGCCTCCGCTGGAAATGCAAGGTGATACTAGAGAGTGAAGTCATCGCAGAAGCAGTTGGGGTGAAGAAAACGGTCAAATATGAAGCTGCTGGGGAGGCTGTGAAAATCCTCAAAAAGACCCAGCCAACTGTCATTAACAACTTGAAGAAAGGAACTGTTGAAGATGTGATCTCAAGAAATGAAATCCAGGGCCGCTCTGCTGAAGAGGCTTATAAACAACAAATCAGAGAAGATAATATAGGAAATCAGCTGCTGAGAAAGATGGGTTGGACGGGTGGCGGCTTAGGGAAATCTGGTGAGGGCATACGGGAGCCTATTTCAGTCAAAGAGCAGCACAAGAGGGAAGGGCTTGGTCTTGATGTAGAGAGGGTCAATAAAATTGCCAAGAGAGATATTGAACAAATCATAAGAAACTACGCCCGCTCAGAGAGCCACACAGATTTGACTTTTTCCACAGAGCTGACTAATGATGAGCGGAAGCAGATACATCAGATTGCTCAGAAGTATGGGCTGAAGAGTAAGTCTCATGGGGTGGGCCATGATAGGTACCTTGTAGTAGGCAGAAAACGACGGAAGGAGGACCTACTAGATCAGCTGAAACAGGAAGGCCAGGTAGGGCATTATGAGCTTGTTATGCCCCAAGCAAATTGAGATCTTACTAATTTATTTTGTAAATGCCTAATGAGGCCAATTTATTAAATGCTACAAGTTCTGGTCGCAGATTATATTCATTCTTAAAATGTTTCACCTTGTTCATTTCATATAGTGCTTTATTAGATAATGGAACCTGAAGAATTCTATCCACTTGTATTAGCTTAATTCAGCAAATAATATTGTGCAGTCACTGTTCGTGTCTTTGATATTGCTGTGCCACTCAGATTTTAGTAGTTTGTACAAGCAAAAACACATCCAAATGGAATTTCACCCCAAGAAATTCACATGTTAAAGGGCATAGCACAGCAATCTGCTACAATATGTAAAGTTGGCATTGACTCCAGTAAAACTGCAGTTTTAATTCCAGACCTATTGAAAATGTCAGATCATTTTGTATTATCTATTTTCATCTTTGTGTGAAGCCAGTATAGAATGTTTAAGAGTAAACTGTATGTGTAAATGTCCTTATCAATTAAATGATGTAAAACTTTCTTAAAGTAATTTTAGTGTTCTTTTATTTATAACGTCTTTCATGTGATGTCCAGAGTATTGGACGTGACTTACTGTATCTTGTGATATATGGATTTTAACAAATTCTAGTCTTCATGCCGAGAGAGAACTACTTGAGAGAGCGATTGAAAAGTTTCAAAAACTTTGATTCAACCTGATGAAAGGAAGCTTGAACTGTTCTTGGTGCCTTGCAGAGAGACTCACAGCAACTCTCCCTTGTAGCTTTCACTCAGTTCGGATACACAGCACTTCCAGGGCAACCACAACTGTGGTGGAGCTTGGTAAAAGACTGAAGATACTTTGGTGCTTTGATGAAAAGGTCGGTTGGCTGGTCCCTCTCTCAAAAAGCTTATTAAGTCCCAAAAGCCAACTTTGTAACATATTTAAAACCGCTATTTTCGCTTATTCCTGGAATGTAAAAAGAAAGTGTATAAAATGAATTAGTGTATGCTTCCTGAATAAAAAAGAGCCAAAGTTAATCAAAATGATGGTACGCTTATTTATGGGCGACAGTGTGTAGCAACACTGTGGGTCTTTGGAGAAGGAGAGTGATGTTTGCTCGTGTGGATAAACATAACATAGTAGGAGGGGACAAATAGTTATCACTTTCCCATCGTATTTTTTCTGTGCACCTATATGCTGGCTTCAGTCACATCTTGTGATTTTTTTGGTTCTGTATATCAGATAAATAAGTATAACCTCAATGTAACAGCACTGATGAATATTAATAGTGATAGTTAAACACCAGTGAAATGATTTGAGGTTGATTATGTTGTTCACAGTGTCTTCAATGAGCACTATACTTGATGTATAGTTAGCCCACAATAGTCATTTTCTTTTAAAAATACACTAAGATGCTATAGTTAAATGACTTCTAAAAATATGAAAGGATTAGCCTTTATACCTGGATCTCTCTAACTTGTAGGCACTTACAATGACTGACAGAGTGTGTGGTAATTACTTTCTTTCTGTAGTGTGTGTCCTTTTTTGACACAAGCTCTTGCTATGTAGTCCAGCTTGGGCTTCAGCTTGTTGTGTGGCCTAGACTGGCCCCCAAACTTGATCTTCCTGCTGCCTCAGACTCACAGGTGCTGCAAATAAAGGCATCTGCCCCCACATCTGGTTTATAATTTTTTTTTTATTTTAGCCTACAAGGTTCTCACCAACCTTGGGAAGCTGTGGTTTAGTGAATTAGTCAATCCCATCTTCGATTTTCTGTGTAACAGTGGCTTTAAAAAGAATCACAAGATATAAAAGCTATTATTTGTTTCTCTCTTTACATTTCTTTTCCAAATTGATTTTTTTATAAGGTAGGGAAATGTTACATACAAATTATATTTCTTTAAATGAGCCCAGCTGAAGATTAATGTGGTTACAGTTAAGGTTCCCAAATAGGTAAAGTATATACAAATTTGGTTTCTGGGGTTTTTTTGTGGGAGGCGGTTTGGGTTTTTTTGTGTATTTTAGGGAAGGGTGTACAGGGTGTCCAGGGTCTCACTACTAGATTGGAGTCATAGTGATCTGCCTATTTACAGCCTCCCGAGAGCTGGGATTAAAGGTGTGCACCACCATGACCAGTCTCATTTGAAGGCTCAGTGCACCCCAGGGGCAGAGCCAGCACAGCAAGCCTGGGGATCAAATCCCCAGGGCCGTCCACCTGCTTGCAGGCATTTTAATCCACTGAGCTATTTGGCAGGCCCTGGTTTCTGGTTTTGAAGGGGCCACAGTCCCTAATTTTACAGATCAGCTTTGTTACTGACACAAAATTAGAGCAGTCACTTTACTTGAGAATAAAATGATTCTAAGAAATTAGGTTCAACCAGGCATGTTGGCACACACCTGTAATCCCAGCACTGGGGGGCTGAGGCAGAAGGATTACCATGAGTTTGAGGCCATCCTGTGCTACACAGTGAATTCAAGGCTCACCTGAACAACTTAGTAAGACCCCATCTTGAAAATAAAATAGGTTGGCAAGAAAACTACTGAAAATTTTGTTCTATTTTGTCTGTAATTGATTGCTGTATTTTCTATTTCTTTGAAGTAGCAATCTTCTTTAAAAATTTCATTTTGCTTTTGCTTTTTTGAGACTCAGTCTCATGATACAGTTCAGGCTGGCCTAGAACTCACCATATAGCTCAGGTTAGCCTTGAACTTGATAGCCATCCTGCCTCAGCCTCCCAAGTCCTGAGATTATATGACACAGCAGTCATTTTTAACCCGGTAACATTACTATAAGCCCTGTAAGCTTTATTTGGATCCCTTAAACTGTTATACTGAGGAACTTTTCACATATATATATAATTGAAATCAGTAAATCTCATAGATCTGTTTCAGATGTTTTTTTCACTCCCCATTAATCACAAACTGGATGTAAATCTCATGCATTCTATTGTTTGTTTGTTTGTTTTGTTCTGCCCTTTGGAGTAGGCAACACATTCATTTTACTATGAGTAACCCTCCTAGCTTGAGGCAGGCCCTCAATTAAGAAGTCTTAGTTACAACTTTGAGCCTTCAGTGAACCCCTGTCCCATATGAACAGGTATAGAATTGAAGGTGGCTGTTTTCATTTTATTACATGTGAGCAACTTGTGAGGTTTGTTAAAATTGTAAATGGAAAAAGGCAATTAGCATGAAGTGTTCAATGGGATAATGGTGCCTTTGACCAGGGATCTTTTTTGGATGTCAGCTCTGTTTTAAGGATTATTCCATGAAAGAGAATGAGAATTAAGATGTACAGACGAAAATCATACCAAATCTGCCCACTTGCAGTCTTATCCTAATTTTCTTCAAGTGATTGTCCTATTTCAGGTACCCCACCACAGTAAGATGAAAAAACTAATGTAGAACAGTACCCCAAATAGACTAACTTAATGGGGTTTTATTTTTAAGCAGAAATGAACTTGTGGTGAAATCATCCAATTAATGTGGTATTTGCTACAGAATTAACTTCCCTCCCCATTGAGACTTAAGCACTCATGTCTTAAAGGACAGTGGAGTATCATAAGGACTTTATGTCCCCAAGTACCAAGACATGAATTTTCATTGTTTTGCTATGTTTAAAATGCGGTGCGAGCCAGGTGTGGTGACACATGCATGGAATCTCAGCATTTTAGAAGCTGAGACAGGAAGATTGCTGTGAGTTTGAGACCAGCCTGAACTGCACATCGAGACCCTATTTCAAAACAAAAAGGGTTGCCAGAAGTTAAAATTAAGCAAAATAATAGAGAGCACCTGTACTCATAAACTGCACAGGACTGAAACCACCACTTTAAATCATAATCTGGTACCACCTCACTTAGGGCTTAAATAGAATGTCAAGATCAGCAAATGTTGGATTTTGCAGACACTAATAAGTCCCTGGGTTCCTTCTTTCCCCGTACCTCCATTTCATTCCCTTGATTGGCCACATTATATCCTGAAATAACTTAATAAGTTTATACTCTGAAAACAGGAAAGTCTTAGAAGTTCTCTACAGTAGTGTCTACTGTCTTCCAATCCCAGCAATAGAATTTTTGCCTTAAACTTTTTACTTTAAAAAAAAATAACTCTGAAGGGAGAAGATGGGTGAGTATGAGATCCACCAAAATGTTAATATTAGACATTGATACTGAGCTAAAATATAATTATAACTTCAACTACAAAATTTTAAGGTTAATTTTATTTACAGCTTTTGAAAAATGTACATTTTTTACATGGGTTACTTGTGCACAGTTAGAAGAGTGATAAATGCATAAAGGCAACAATGAAAATTGGACAAAACATTTACAAGCTTTGTTTCAGACTGTATAGCTAAAAGTATAAATATTCAAAGAAAGATTGTAAATGCTGGATTAAAGGTTCGCGTAACAGAAAAGAAACTAAAGCATGCAGTAGTAACTCAGGATTTGAGTGAAAAATAAGTTTGCCAGATATGCTCCCTTCTTTAATTAAAACTAATAAAGGATTGTAAGTTCATCTAGGGCAGCACTTCAATGAATGAAAAGATCTTAAACTTTCCCTCACTCAAAAACTGATGATTGTTTCCATTCCTTGCTCCCATTCCTCTTTAAAAATCAAAAAACTCAAAAGACCAGTATTCTGAAACTTGGCAGACATGTCCTGTCAAAACCTTACAAGGAGTGGATTTGTCAGTTACTGTATCGGCATTGTCCCTTTGCAGGGTCCTTTAACATTCTCCTTTCCTACCAATAAATACCTTCTTATCATTTGATTTGCTTGAGAATTATTTATAGAAACTTTTAAGACTCCATTCCCTTCTCAAAATAGTTTTTTATATCAATTTGTTTTTCTACAGACCACATATTCCCTTATAATTACAACACAATGGAAAGATTGGCCAGAACAAAATACTTTAGCAAATTATTTTGTTAAAAGTAACATCCTGGTCATCAAAGTATGTGTAAGAAACACTGTATAATATACATCTTAAAAATTTAGTGTATAGCAACACAAATAACTGCCTGAAAGCTAGAGATGAGCTACAATAAAAAATATTAAGCATTAGTAATTTTTGCAAGTAACCCAGGTACAGTACATTTGATTTCAGAGGGTGTTTTTTGATGTTTAACAAGAGAGTAGAAGGGATAGGAAAAACTTGGCAAGGGAAGATGGAAACAGCACAACAGCTACTTTGCTTTTAATAAAGTAAATGTAATATAACATTGAATAAGAAGGTGATAAACATCAATTCATATTTGCTTATAGCCAGCCTCTTCTTTTGTTCGATCTGAGGTCAACAGTCACGCCAGCTCTGTTCTACAATTGCAGAAACACGCTTTTCATATTCCCTCTTGTTCTCCTGGTACAGCTGAGCAGCCTGGCTGTTTGCTGGACTATTGGGATTGGGTTCATCCAGTAGAGACTGCAGAGAAAAATATTTAAATGTCAGGCCCCCAAAGCAAAAAAAATGTTCAGCATAAACAACTATTTAATCAGACAGTAACAATGGAATTCTAAGTAACAGCTACATTTGCTGTCTTTAGCCTATAAACTGATATGTACTAATGTACAGTTGCATTATGTGCATGTAGCTAGGAAAAGACATGCTCACAGAGTTTGGGTCATATTCTGATTCTTTCGGTCATGTCTACCACCTATATATAAATACACTGACTAAAAATAAAAAGTTCTTACTACTGTAAAAATAATTACTAATGTAAACATATCAAAGGTCAGAGTCACATTAAGGAAAATTCACCTGTATGGATGTTAAGATGGAAGACACATCATAGGTTGGACTCCAACGGTTCTGAAGTATATCCAGACATATACTACCATCTGCATAGACTAAGGGAGCATAGAAGTAAGTATATTACACACAATAAGATTGCTAAGGTTTTAATATAGTCAAAACAAAAATAGTCAAGAATACTTTGCATTCAAAGTTTGAAAAGATACTTAGGCTGCTTAGCAGGGACTTGCCTAAAAATATAAGATGGATCATAACTGTTATGAATCAAATAATCAGGATAATCCAGGAATGTGATTAGTATATAATTGGAGGATACTTAATGTTCACTTTTTTAAAAAAGCTACCCTGTTTTCCAGAAAATTACACACATTTTCTAACACGGTCCCTATCCCAACAATTATGGGAAATGTAGTGCACCCAATTTATAACTTGGTAGGTCTAGAGTGGGGTCAGAGCATCTGTGTGTTTTAAATATTCCATCGGAATTCTGATATACATGTAAAACTGAAAATTATTGTTCTAAATGCTAGTGAAGATAATTACAACACATGATTACACCAATCTAGCATAGCATTAAAAGGAAATCTTAATAGTATTCCTATTTTTGCTTAATGAATAAGTGACAGAGATCATCAAAATCAGGAGACCTTGACTCCAAGCAAAGGGAAAGAATCTTCATTGCTTCAGTCCTATAGACCAAGATGGCAATAGATCTATGAACAAGTTCATAGATCTATTTCAGAAATAGTTCATTTCAGAAAACAGCATGATATCTAAGCAAACACTCAAGTACTATATATAATAAATAAGAAGTATGGAATACCAGCATACGAAACATGGGAACAATTTGAAATACTGTAGTAAAAGTAATACTTGCCATTTGGATGAAACATCTTAGAGATAAATCTAACTGTAGGTGGTTTATTTGGATATTCTTCAGTGAATTCTATCGTAAGTTTAAATGTTCCTGTAGTTGGAAAAGAAAGAGTTAAAAATGTATTACCACTTTATTAGTACTATGTTATAAATGCTGATTGAATTTTTTCAAGTATTAAATGAAATAATGCAAAGCTATAGTATAGAGAGGAGAGATAGACCAGGTAAGAAATGTATGTTACAACTGCTTTAAAGATGGACAGATATTCTAAGAATCACTATTTGAAGGTGATTTTTTTCTTTAGCCATTATTCTGCAAACATAAAGACAGCCATCATCCATCATAAACTCAAAATTACTGCCTGTGGGATAACCTTAGGTGCTGTGCCTTTTGAAAATATCTTTATAATAAAATGGTCCCAAAATTTGCCCTTCTTCCTTTAGGAGACTGTCAGACTTCAAAGGCCTATTTCAGTCACTTGCCATCTTAAACATGGTGACTTCAAATGCACTAGAAATAAAAGCACAGAACTCAAAAACCAATTCTAGGACTATAAATCCATAATTGTTATTTTAAAAATAGATGTATAAAAATATTCACTGTTTTTTCAAGTAATAGTGATTCAGTAATGAAAACTTAAAATTTAAGCCAAAACAGAGTGAGATACAGAGTTACAGGAGTCCCCTGAGGGCACTTGACTGACCTCATCAAACATAAAAGTTACATTTTTTGTTAAATAGGTCTTGCTTTATCTTGGTCTTAACCATCCAGCAGAAAAGTATAAAAATTAGGTATATACAATAAGGCCATGATAGTGGGCTGAGCTGTGGATGGCTCTAGTCAACAGCTTCTTCGGATAACCCACTATTATTGTGGACTGCTGGACAGTGTTGGAATGTTTCACTGAATTCAAGCATCTATAATAATTGAATGACAGTGGAACATCCATCTTTGACAGGATTAAACAAAAGGGGGGATTCAGGGGAAGAACCATTCTGTGTTTGTATAAACAGTACAGTTAGGATAGATATGCAGTGCTTTGGCGCAATTCTATGAGAAGAAATATATGCACTAATGGTGTTTGCACAGGAAAAAATAAATAAAATTTAATCCAGAACAATAATTTCTCTCAACCCTTAAGTATGACTCATAAAGTACTTCACTATAAAATCAAATCAATTATTTACACTAACAGGGAATTAATGGCAGAAATAATTAAAAAATTACTTTTACCTTATACTGTATTCATGACTTCTCAAAATCTATGTTTCTAACAATATTTTTCTGGCAACTATTGAAAATATTTTTCTTGAACATGTGTTAATGTAAGGTAGCAGGAGGCTATAAAGCACACTAGGATATATGGAAACTGGATTTCATACAGGAATTGTCATGTTGAGATCTAAGGAGACTGTCCTTCAAAATATTTGCATTAAATAAATTAAAAAAAAAAAAAAAAAACAACTAGGCAAGTCTTTTTCCTGATCCAAATCTCTTCAAGTAAACCTAAGAAAGGAATTAGTTACTTTCTGACACGTTCTACTGTATTGCTCTGGTCATTTAACAATTTATTTATTGCAAAATAATAGGGCACACTTCTGATAATAATTTTCTGCTGATTCCTTGAGAGTTTGCAATTGGTTTCCTCCTTGCTCCCATTAAGTTTACTATTGCTAAGAAAAAAAGAATACTATAATCATCCTGCTACCATGTCACAAAACAATACTGAAAAAAATGTGTGCTACTATGACACAGTGAATAACTTGTTAACAAAGTTAAAACTAATATAGCCATGTGGTCCAGCTCCCATTAAGTTTACTATTGCTAAGAAAAAAAGAATACTATAATCA